>VDFB02208804.1:0-11861 GCA_007258455.2 Sequoia sempervirens | reverse complement strand
AGAGATTGACTGGATGCTTGAGCACTTCAGACAAGATCTTGACCTCCAAAAAACTGGGCGCCCCTGAGCTATACTTGCACTTTGAGGCTTTTCCTCTAAAAAATCTCCATGATTTGATCACTAAAAACTCTGTCTCGATCATTGAAATGACTGTCTGCAATATGAAATGCCGTCATGAGATGCTCCTCCATCGTGAAAATCTTCATTTTGAGTTTCTGCTTCAGGTTTGACCAATATAACTGACTTTGACTGACAAATTATTGACCAAAACTCCATACTTGACATTGCCCAAAACGGTATTTTACAACATTTTAGCAAGGTTTAGACTTTAAAATGCAAAATGCCTTAATGAAGCAAAAAAAATTTGATTTGGGTACAACAAATACTTCTAGTCATGCAGTGAGCCTACCATCCAGTCAGTAGGGTTCATAGTTCTCCGTCAGCGGTAGTTCGAAGCGTCAGATGGAAGAATGAAGAAATGACTAAGTCTGGTGCTTGAAAATCAATTTAATCAAAGGCGCCTAATTTTTTGAGGTGTCAAACGTTGGTTTTAGCAGTTGCAGCTCCCAACAAACATTTCATCCTTGCTCTATAGGCTTCGCGATGGATATCTCAGCTCAGTCACGGCATCACTCAGTCATCCGGAAATCAGAGTTGAACATGGTCAACTGTAACTTTGTAGTCAACTATAAAGTAGGAAGTTAGCGAAAAATCTCATAACTTGTGCAAATGGATGCTTGGAGGGTCAAATGAGGACTTTTTGGAATCAGTGAAGTTTGTCAAGTACATCCAGATGCTGTGCTTTTTTGCTAACTGATTAAAATAATATTTAATATTTATTTTGCATGCTAAGGCATTAAATGGCGATTTTTCTCAATAATTTATTATTGGCACCTTTTTAATGATGAAACTCAAATTTGCATGATAAGGCAAACTGAATATTTTAATATTATTCTGTAATCTGGGACTTGTTGACGTGGTTTTTGCGACTACACCAACACAGAATAAAGTTGCCAACAACTACTCTATCCTCTCTTGAACAAAGTTTCCTGCATGCTAAGATTGCAAGATAGATCATACATTTAACTCCAAGGTTCCTTCATGCAATAGAATACCCTCAGTTGGCTCGATGTGTTTTGCTGGTATTTCAAGGGGACTTACACAATTGCTCAACAACTGACAACAGGCAGTAGATTAAGAGTTTTCGCGTGGTTCGAATGATTTGGCAAGTGAGCACAAGTTTCCTAATTCTAACCAGGAATGAACTAAATTTAAATGAGTGCAGGGATAAGAATATTCTATTCTACCCTAAAGCGTGGGACACGGCGATCAATTCTCACATACTTCAACCAAGCTCCGTTTTGCCTCACTTCGGACAACTTCCGCGGAACTGGTGCAATCTTCAGAGGAGTGACTTAAGATGTTCAGATCACGATTTAGCATGAAGACACCATCACAACGACGCATGCCAACATATAAACCATAATCGAAGTTAAGTTTCACAAAGTTCCAGTTGACCACGCAAGGCGAACCCACCGTCAGCGAGCCCGCAAGTGGTATGGACAAGCGAAGTCTTGTTCAAATCGAGCACCACATTCCACAATTACTAAGTACTTGCATGAAATGAAATCTACTTTACTTTAAGCTACTTCAAAATGCTACGTGAATTGGAAGGACGAAGAAACCTCAACAACTACTCATAACAAAGAAGAAATCACCATCAATGAAAATTCTTTTATTATGAAAGCATTCTTGATAACTTCTTACAAAGTATTCAATGGGAAGACTTTCCTTCCTCTTCAATCTAAACTATACTATCAACTATCTAATTGCTCTCTACTCCTCTGCTATCCTAACTCTGATCTAATTCTCCTTCTAATGAGATACAAATGAGGGGGACTCCCCCTTTTATAGTTGGCCAAGTCCAACGGACGGCTCAGATTACAATCGACTGGATGGCCCAGATCGTGCCACCTCAGCCCTAAACAAGATTCGCCCTAAAAACCGCCACCAAGAGGAGTGGGGTAATAAATGATCCATAATGTCCACCATCATCCTTCTAGAAGATTCCCGTTTGTAGACGCGTTCACACTGTTCTCGATCTTCTTCTTGACGTTGTTCTCCAACCTTGCTCGAGCTTCCGCTCTTTTCTCCATCTTGAGCTTTGAAAACGCTCCTTTGTCACTAAGTCCTAACACTTAGCCATTTTTCGCAAATTTCTTCCTTTGAGGTTGAAATGTAGTCTTGGAGTATTTGCTTCATCACTTAAGTCATCACCGCCCGGCCTCGACGTTCCTCCTGCAAAACAAGCAAGGAGAAGAGCATTAGAACACATCATAATATAAATTCACCTTACTTACCTGATTTTCACGCTTTGATCTCCAAGGGCTCATCGTTTTTCCTTAGCCAACTTCATCCTCAAATTCTTCATGCCTTAGCCAAATTTCCAACCTATCCTGCATTCTGCTTGGATATACTTCACTCTGACATTTCATCTAACTCAAGCTCAAGAAAAATCCTTTCATCAGGAATTTGATCAAGAATCATCTAGGCGATCACCTTCAAATTCATCAGCCACAACACTTTATCTCAACAACACACTTACTCTTTGCCTTAGAAAATTTTTAAATTTTCCCTTAGGAAAATTCACAATTCAAGTGCCGGTTAAATTCTTCATCCTGAAGGCTTTGGCAAAATGCAGAGGACCTTGAAATCCACTCCTTGTCAAAGATCTTCAATACCCAGAAGAGAATTTTCTTCAAAACTTGTCGAATTCATGGGTATACAACGAACGGGTTCATTTAAAATTTAAAATTTTGAACCTTGGAAAAAATAATTCCTTATGAAATTTAATCCCGTTCTTCATATCTGTGAACATTTCATGTTGCTCTGACTTGAAAAAATATTTTTGTCGACCTTGTGCAGCTGGCATCATCGGACTTCTTCACCGGCAATTTTGTTCATGCCTCAGAAAAATTTCACATCCCCACCAGGCTTAGGCGTTTTTCCCAAGGAAGAAAATATTTTGCCTTGGAAAATTTGAATCACTTGAAATTTTTTTGCCTTAGAAATTTTTTTACTCAACCTCCATCATCTTGCCTGTGAGAAAAAAAAAATCAACTTCTAGCATATTTTATTTTTCACTCGCCACCTTGCATTTTATTCACATTTAAAAGGCATTTTAAACTTAGAACTCCAATGCCTTAGCAACATTCACCCTTTATTCTTATCAACTTGGGTGCATATTCATCTCATCCTTGGAAAAAAAATTCAACACCTAACACTTTCAACGCCTAGCAAGTTTGTTTTAACTTCACCACCCTAGGCGCATATGATACTTGAAGAAGAAAATTGATCACGCCTTGTATTTTACTTCACCACCCTCAAGGTCTACCTAGGCGCATAGCATACTTCATGGAGAACATATTAAATTCCAACGTCTAGGCAATATTTTCTAACACCTTGGCACTTACCACCTTAGGCGCACATAGCACATGTAGAGGAGAATAATAACCACGCCTTAGGAAAAATTATTCACTACTTAGCACTTTCAACGCCTTGGCAATTATCCCTCACCAACTTTGCCTTGTTTACTACCTTTCACCCCACACTTATTCTTTACTTGGCGCATTCAAAGGGGGTAGAGGAAAGTCAACGTCATTTGTCTTCTTCCCAGCTTGCATGGCACATATTATATTTGCTAGAGGATGGGCGCATTTTGAAGGGGGTGGAGGATGAAGACTTGTTGACCAGCTTGAGCGCATTTAGCAAGGGTGAAGGACAAAACTTTTACCACGCCTCCAACAAGTGACCTTTCAGCTTCCTTTCTTTTGTCCTTACATGGCCCCATTTGGGCGCATTTTGCACCTCATGAAGGATGAAAACTGTTGACTTCTTTGACCATTTGCTGCATGGGCGCATTTTGATGGGTGAGGAGGATAACTTCAACCCTTAGAATTTTTTATCTTCTTATTTCTCTTTGGGCACATTTGAGGTGTGGAGAAGGATGAGCATCTTTGACCTTCCTTGACTTTGCCTTATTTTTGTCTTGACATGCCCTCTTTTGGGCGCATTTCAGCATGAGAGGAAAACTTTTTAGCATCTTGCTTTCAAGGTGGGCGCATTTAGCCTATGCTGAAGGATGAAACATTTTGACTTCTTTGACTTTCTCTCAAAATGGGCACATTTTGCCATAGGAGGAGAATAAGAATTTCATACTTAGAATTTTTTATGCCACTACCTTGAGCTGGGCGCATTTTCAGGTAGTTGCAGGATTTTTCAATGCCTTAGAAACTTTTTCAAACACCTGAAGGCAATCTGGGCGCATTTTCAAGGTGGTGAAGGATAAAGTTCCAGACTTAGCTATTTTTCTTCATCCTCGCCAGTTTCTCCATGCCTTACTATTTATAGTAAGCCCTTCAACTCTTGCACTTCAGAAGCTCAGAATGATTTGAAATTTTGAACACTGCATCCTCACGACCTTGTTGTCTTGTCGACACTGCCATTTTTAGTTGCCCTGCTATTTTTAGCCCATTTCTGAAGGTGATTTGCTATAAATAGTAACTGCTTGCTTCTGATACCTCCATAGCTCCGATTGACCTGAAATTTGAATGACGTGCTCCTCACCATGTGACCTTACTGTTGACATCGGCGCATGCAACTGATTTGCTATTTTTAGCCTGTTTCCAAAATGACTTACTATAAATAGTAAGTGCTCCGTTTGTCTTCAAATTTTACCAGCAGATAGGCTTAAGGATGCTGATCGCGGTGGTTTACACCGGTTTTCGAAAATTCTAACTTTTTACCCTTCTTTTCAGGCCCCGAAGCTGGAAACCCTAATTTGCTCGCACGCGTATCAAAATGATCTATGTTTGTATTCGCTTTGCATTTCATGACTTGGCCTGATTTGAAGTGGCTGGAGTATACGGACGACTCGCTAAAAAAATAGTAAGTTCCTCATCGGTGCGATTATTCCCATTTTACGTCACACTATCGCAAAGTTCTCTAAAACCCATAAAGAATATGCCAACATGCAAAGAGAACCCCACATGCAAGTCTAAAATAGCTCTCTAAAGGTTTAACTCAAAGCATATTCCCATTTTGCATGTTATATCATCACAAGGTCTCAAAAACCCGGCGATTATCCAAACATGCAAAGAAAACCCCACATCCGAGCCCTAAAACTTGCCCTTAAGTCGGACTCAAAAATAGAGTGCTGTCCTGTTTACCAAATTTTGCAATGCCAACAAATTAATGTGCTCAATGTGACCGCCTAATCTCAAAATGGTAAGTTGGACAAATTGCTCAATTGTATACTTACTAAAATAGTAAGTTGGCTGTAATTTGATGAAAATTTGTCGAGAATCACTGAGCATGCTAGACACAGCAGTCCTAAATTTCAAGTTATTCACCTGTCGACTTCAAATTACCGGTGCTCAAACCACTTCGTGACTTACAAAATTCACGTTTAAACTCAATGACGGGCACAATCCTCGAAGGGCAAACATCAGAAAAGAGACAGAGAGAGAGAGAAAAACCAAAGCCAAAAAGACCAGAATGCAGCAAAAATTAGGGGTCCCCATCTTGAATGGGGCGATGTGTGAAAAGGTCACAACAGGACTCTGAGTCAGTATCAGTTCAACTGGAAGGGGTCCAATCAGATAATTCTTTTCAGTTGAGGTTTTAAATCTTACAATCAACATTATGGTGCAATTTTACTCTATTTAATCATGGCACCATTATTAATTATTCATCTAGCTTGATCAAAATTCGTATTTCTTCAAGGCAGAGGCGAATGTTCTAGAGTTGGGAAAATTTATCATCAGCTATTAGTAGCAAAAACTTCAAAAACATTCTTTTGCAGGTACAAGTCCAGATTCATCAACAAAATTTAACGTAGAGTGGCGATTTTAACAGAAGAAAAACATTAAAACCTCATTCTTCTGTCTTAAATTCTTCTATTTCTAGTCTTAAATTCTTTCACATATTTGAAAAACTAGCACCTTTTGACAAAACAAATCATCTGGGTCAATTTAGCATAACTTCCTCGAGAAAACCCATGTGCCAAAATTTTTCAGGAAAATTTACTCCAGAGCATCAGTTCTCGAAGCTCTAATTTTCTCAACTGAAAATTCCTTGCATGGTCGAGTAGAAGTCAAATTTTCGCATTTCTGACATTTTGGGTTGTCTTAGAATCTTTTTCTGGACAAAACCCATATCTCAGATTTTTCTGTGAAAATTGCCCTTCAATATGCTATTTTTAGCTTTCCAGAAAAGTTGTCAAAATATAGCCGTGTTTACAGTCAACAGGCGAGTTTTTCAAAATGCAATTCACACAGACTGAATTCAAGACCAAATCAGTCTTAATTCATGATTTCATCAGAAAAGCTAACACCAATTTGTATCAAGCGCATCCAAAGGATTGACAGGTGTAGTCATTCATGTTCTCATGGTTTCATACCTCGTATAGTTGATTGTCTTCCAAGACCGGTTTAGAGGGTTGATACCGTTGGAATTCTACATATATAGCAAGTTCGTTTGCATTTCTCACAATCTGAGGGTTCTTAGTCAAACTCCGTAGTTTCGTCATGCAACACTTCTCCATTGAGAAAAACGTAAGAAGAGTCAAGCTGCAAAAGCAACAGTGGTCATCACTTCAGTTACAAAGCCGCCAGAGTTACTAGTCGGTGAAATGCCAGTTTAAGTGTGCGGAGATTTCCAAGATTATTTGAGTTGCTCGAGATATCAGCCAATGATCAATCAGTTAAAACCTGCAATTGTTTGCGAGGACAGAATCCGGAGCATGCAATTAGAACTTGACTTTCATCTTCAGTTCTCTTTGCGGGGTCCTCACATGTCTATCTTTATCCTTGGAGATATCTCGCAGGACTTGGAGTTTTATTAGGGTTTACTTTAACTGATGATAGTATTCCAGTTAACTTGCTTTCAATAAGGATGTACATGCTTGCACATTGTCCATTTTTAGATTAGATTTTTCGGTTAACTGATGGTAGCTTTCCAGTTAATTGTATAGTTTGCTTTATTAGGGTTTAGCAATAATCTTGCATGCATTGCAAGACTGTAGTTGACTCAAGGTGATTTTAGGGTTCCCTACACCTTTCGATGTCTATAAATAAGAGCTTTTGCTCATTTGTACATAACTTTTGCAATTTAGAGAGAAATATATGTTACAGCCTAAATTGCCCTGTATTATTGCTTGTTTTGTATCTTGTCCATGAAAATACATCATAAATGAATTGTTATGCCACTTGCCTCATGCAATTATGATGGTCACCCTTGCCTTGAAGGACATAGTGGCTAGTTTGGATTAGATTGGTATACGGTCTCGGCCATGCAATTTATTGTCCTAGCTGGCCATCCTTCATGTTTTGTGTTCAATAAACTTGTTCGCATTTGAGCCGACAGATGCCACCTTGCCTCAAGTTGAGAACTGCATCTTGCTTTATCGTGTGATGTGAATAATAAGCTTCCATTTTGCATGCTGCATAGTCTGCCACCTCATTTCACTGCCAGAGTTTTGTACTT
Organism: Sequoia sempervirens; assembly: GCA_007258455.2. Lineage (NCBI taxonomy): Eukaryota > Viridiplantae > Streptophyta > Pinopsida > Cupressales > Cupressaceae > Sequoia > Sequoia sempervirens. Next base: position 4,316 of record VDFB02208804.1, on the reverse strand, counting down.
GGTTTTACTAGTTAGACAATCATTCTCATCAAGCTTCTCATGTTCAATCTGGAGGGATCGGATAGTTTAAGTTACTTGGGTTTTTGTGTGTTGTAGTTAAGTCTCATGAAACCAGAAAATACTTAGTCATAAACGTATAGAGTTTTCGTGAAAGTTCTTGTACTTCAAGCAACCCAGACAAAAAGACGTGATATAGTTTAGTTTATTTCCCTTTTCAAGCATTTTTGTCAGCACAATGAGGGAGCTTGCCCTCCTAATTTGAAGAGCACTCATTGCGTAGTGTGCATAGCTGTTCGTACCAACTTGCACTCCAGAGGTGTTAGTTGTTACGCCAACAGTTTAATAATAAAAAATTAAAAAATTAAAGTTTAAATATAAATTATAAACAAAAACATAAATTTTTTTTGCCAAAACAACTAAAATCCAGAATTTATATATAACAATATAAATTTATTTTATTTTATTTAATATATATAACAATATAAAGTTATCGTATTTTATTTAACATTAAAATTTAAAATAAATACATTATTTAATAAAATATAAATTAAAACAGATTTTAAAAATAAACATCCACCTGTAATAACTACTCCCTAATCCAAGCCAGTACAGGTGCGAAATCACTTCACAAGTCAGCCTCACAGAACTCTAGCCTCAAATCAGCCTATAAATTCTTCAATATGACACCAAATGTAAGATTTCACTGCAAACGCTTCTGTCAAGCTTGTTAGTTTAATATTTTGGTGTATTATACTGTTCAATCATGTCCGAAGCCTGTATTTTCATTTTCCCACAAGAGAAGAATGAAATTGCGGCAATTCAATACTGAAATCCCAAAAAAAGCAATGTGATTTTGGTGGACAAAAGAACACAGATTTTTTCCATGAATTTCTTGTGCGATATTTAGGGAAAAAAAAACCATTCATCCCAAGATCTGAAATCTCATAATAAATTACATTTTTTTCCTACAATTTGGTTCTTTGGTTGGACGTATGACAAAGTAGCAAGAGGAAGAGCATACGGCAGGCAACAAACTACTAATTTCATTTAATTCCTACATAGTATGTTGTATGGAACTACATCAAAAACATTCAGTAGCATAAATTCAATTTGGTTGGCCATTGGGAATTGTACTGCAGGGTAATGAAAAGGTTTAAAATCATTATTTATTAGTATGACAAAGAGTATAGAATTGTTTGTAACTTCCTTGTGTGGCCATGCAATGGAAAAGTAAATAACTTTCCAATGTTGTATGATCAACATATAGGGGTTGGGTTGTACAGTGGAAAGAAGAATTTGATTCTCAAAAATTTTAATATTCTCTTCTCTTGACTATATGGTGAACATAGGAGTTTTATTATATAATCTTCTAATTTCTCTTTTCACCTGTACTTTATTGAGTTTTTTAATTTTTATCTCTTTCATCTATTGTAAAACAAAAAAAATCATTCTTTCTTTTTTTCATTTTTCTTATGTGGGGTCCACATGTTATTTTCCACTTCAACTTCATTATTTTTTTGTCCAACCCACTTTATGATATTTTTCCCTTTATTGTAATTTTCCTATGAGGCCTATTTTGATCTAACTTTGATGTTGTGCTAAAATATACAACACGTGTAGGGTCCTTTGTAACATTTGTTAGGACAACAAATATCTATATGCTCCAAATCAAATATTTTTTAATCTTATTATTTCGAGGTGCACTTACATTAATTTTGAAATCTTCAGTGAAGTTGTTTGCCTCTACTAGAACATTAAAGTTACCATATTAAAAACTTCCAGCATTTGTAAACCTTGTAATTCATTGAGTGCATATGGACTATCCTACTTTTCAAAATCTTTCTTCACATGTTGATCTCCAAAACTTCAATAAAATTGCAATTTGAGGGAAATACTTCATAGTCCTCCATTTTCTAGTGAAACAAACCACGAAGAGAATTTGTTTCATCTTCCAAACATGACTGCAATTCTAAAATTCCTTCAATGTTTGGCTCCATTGGACCTTTATCATGCTTCTCTGACCACTCTTCTTCAAAGTCCGAATTTGATGAATTTAAGGAAGTTGCTTCCTCACTTATTGCCTAGTTCTTCAAATCAATTATATACTTCTTGCTCTTGTTTTCAATGGAGAAAGTATTCTTTTCTAGTTGTGTTCAACTTTAGTTGCTACTAGCCAACCATTACTTAAAAGTGCATCATATGCTTCTTTTATAATGAGATGGCCACAAAATTTAATAAAAAATGTTTGAGTTGCACCAAGTACCTTTTGGGCCATTAAAAATCCTAGCACCTTGATTCCTTGTTAGTCTACACACACCAATTAAAAAGTTGAGGGCCAAATAGTCAGCTTGCCCAAACTTCTCCAAGTATCTTCCAAAAGTGCATTCACACCAAGTTGGTCATCAACAATTATATTAGTGAGATTCCTTCTAAGGAACTCCATGTGCACCACCACTAGTTTCTTTGATATGTTAATCATCAGTGACATGGGATCAATCACTTAATCTCCCAACAATGGTGGTTCAATTATGGGATCTTCCTTATCTCTGAATTTTAAATGGATCGTAGCATGCAACATCTCATTCTTCCCAAATACAATATTAGTCATAGCATTTCGAAGTTGAAGAATACTTTGTAAAAAATGCACTACTTTAATTGGTACAATAGTTTGAAGTACTTGCCTTAGAATAATTTTTTCGGATTGCAATTGATTTGTTATCATCCTTGCATTTGCATTTGAGTGGTGACATTCATTATCCATAACATGTTCCACCTCGGCTCATGCTTTGCAAAATCTTTTTTCTATATGTGGCTCCCGGGACACAACCTTCTTTGTTTGGGCTCGAGTAACATCCAATACTCAATTGTGCTTCTCTATATCAATCATGTTGTTTCTAGCCTTTTGATTAAGACATTTGGTGTCTTCATGGTCTACAAGTCCACACCATTTGCAAAGTTATTCCGTTTTGTTCTAATTTCTATGGAAATTTCTTGCAAAATGTCCCCATTCTTCACATTGTCGACATTGTATTATGGGGCAAACTTTGAAGTCATACTATATCTAACTCCAACCTCCCCTTCTTTGATTGATAGTGGCCCGAAGATGCATTCATGTTATTCTATGGCTTATATGGAGTGCTTGGTTGAGTGGAATGCTCTCCTTGTGTGAAAAGCACTTGTGTGTTTCTACCCTTTAGATTGTATGGGCAGTCTATTATTGAATGACCCATTGTCGTAACCCCGGTGGCTCATAAATTGAAACCCTAATTGTTTTTGTAATGTTTTTGCAAATTTTCGGTTTTTTTGTGTTTTTGAGGTTTTTTCAGGCAAAATGGAAAATTGCGATTTTTCTAGAAATGCTAAATAAATTCATAAAAATTCAAACAAGCCTAGAAATATGTGGGAAATGCTCAGAATGCAAGGCGTTTCATTTATTTCAATTCTCCTGAGCTTTGCAATACATAAAATCTGAACAAGAACTAAATACAATAAATTTCATTGAAAACCGGGATGGCGGCTGCTGTAGCTGATAATGGTACGGCCAGAAATTAATAAAGGATCTTCCAGCTCGAATCTCAATGCAAAGATTCCAGTAAACCAAGCGCCCCAATGTAGAATCACCAGAAACAGATGATGAAGGCGTTTCCTCAGAAGATAGGTAAGTACGGCCTGAAAAGTACAGAAGTACGGCCTGCTGCAGCAATAAGGAAAAAGGTACGGCCTCCTTGGAATTTGTGCCAGAACACTGATAACTGATCTCTGCTCAAGTCGTCTCTGTCTGCTGATGATTATCTCTGAAAACCTCTGCCTAGATGGATGAATAAGCACAATCTGTGATCTCTGTGTGAAATCACCAAGTGCAAGCTTCAGCTGGTATTTCACAGCCTCAGTCTGCCTAATCTCTGAAGAGTTTTCGTTCTCCAGAAATGATCGTCTGCCAGAAACCCTAGGGTTTGCAAACTCCAAAGCTCAGATGCAAGAAGACAAAATTGAATAATAAACAGGATAGTTCGATTTTGCCTTGAGAAGGTATATATTGCCTTGAAGAAAATTCGACCCAATCTTCATTTTAATAAATCATTTAAATTAATGATTTAATTTGCACTTTTGACTTAGGAGGAATAATTAATTATTGGCATCCACTTTTAATGAGTATAAAATACTCATTAAGTCACCTTTTAATAATTTATTATAAAGTATAATAAATACTTTATAATTGAGCCAAATAATTAAATATTTAAATACTTCAATAAAGTGACTTTATTATAAAGTCAAAATATTAAATATTTAATAATCCATTAAATACTCCTTATTTC
>VDFB02208802.1:0-20930 GCA_007258455.2 Sequoia sempervirens | reverse complement strand
TTCTCAGGTTTTCTACATAATTCTATATTTGAATCATGAAAGGAGATCAACAGTTTTTGTAACAGCGACATCCATTTAAAACAAGCTTTTTTTGGTTCCATAACATTATTCCAATTCCACTTAAATATTGTTTTCCAGTTTAATTCATCTTCCTTAAGTTTCCAGCGATTGTTAACATGTTCAATAACAACCTTTGATTCAGTCAGCATTTTATATATGATTTTGGGATTCAGTTTTAAAAGATTTGTGCCATCTTTCTAGCTGTATCTATCCAAGGTATTGCAGCTTCCATTTGCACAACACTTTTTTCTTTTTCAATTAAATGAATGCAATAACACACACACACACACACATATATATATTTAAATACACACACACACACACACATATATATACACACACACACACACATATGTATATATACACATACATATGTGTGTGTGTCCTTCCTGAGACGGGCATGGGACCCTGGGATCATACTCGTTTTGGTAGTGATCAGTTCTAAATTCTCTAGAGTTGTGGTGACATTGCTTGAGGACAAGCAATTTCGGGAAGGGTGGACTGTAATGTCCCCATTTTTAGCACTACAATTTCTAGTGATTGATAGCCTATCCCCGGTGTGCTGTCGGCTAGTCAGAGGTAGAATTAGGGTTTTAGGCTGCTTGGTGGTTTCTTTTGAAGATTCGAGGGTTTGCATGTTGAAGTTTGGCTGTTTGGATTCTGGATTCCTTCTGGGTTTTCAGAGAGCTTCGCAGTGGTATGACATGCAACTGCGTCGGGCAACCTTTCCGGACTTACTATTTTTAGTAAGTTACGATGGCTACATCTTGGAGTTTGGGATTTTGGATCACATATTCTTTCTGGGTTTTCAGAGAGCTTCGCAATGGTTCGGTTTGCACATTGATCCGAGGAACTTGGTGAATTTACTATTTTTAGTAAATTCTATTTTTGGCAATGGTCCTGATTGGCCTCAGTACAGTTGGCTTTCCTCTTCAGGCAGTTCAGTGGAAATGTCGATTTTTGGCTTCATGATGCAATTTTTGGGTGAGAAGAGTTATTTTAAATTAATCATGTTATATTTTCACTTTATCCCCTTAGCCTAGCATCACAACTTCAAGTTGTTTTTAAAAAAGGGGGAACTTGAGGGTTGGACGCCTCATGAGGAGTTATTTTTGATATTTCTAAAGTGAAAATGTCACCTTGGGAAATGGACGCCAATTTGGAGAGGAGCATTATTTTATTAAAAGAATTACTTCATTCTTGGAAAAGGGCGACGTGGAGAAGTAATGAAATTGCATTTGAATTTGGATTCCATTTGAAGGGGGAAATTGAAGTCAACTTGGAATTTGAATTTGGGCACACTTTCTAGAGGCTTCTAGAAGATCATCACAAATCTATAAAAGGGAGTCACTTGTTCTTCATTTCTCATTCATGAACAAATTATATTGATATGCTGCCGAAATGGTGAGTGAATGCTTCGAGGGATGCATACCTCCTAGCTTGGGCTTGACTTCTTCCTTGAAAGATAGCAACTCGTTGAGATATTGCTGTTCTTATTCTCTGAGAGCAGATTGGAGCACATTGTAGTTGAGTTTCTTGCATTTCAGTCAGTTTTTGGAGTTGCTAGTCCATTGTAGCTGATTGAGGTTTTTATTCATAAGTCATTGAGTAAATTTTATATGGTTCTGGGTAGTTTACTAATCCATTTCTCAGCTAGGGGTGACCCTTCTTGCAGGTTTGCAGATTTTATTTTGCAGTCCTTGATTTTATCTAGTAAAAATCGCCCCTTTTGAGGCCGTACCATTCTATTTTGCCTGGCAAATGTTTAGAAAATAAAATTACAAGTTTTTAGAGTCATTTCTTGATTAGAATCTGGTCGCCATCTTCATAGTGTTCATTTGCATCAGATTTCATGTCATTTGGACAAGTCTAGAGAGAGTTATGAGCATTTTAGTGAGTTACAGTGTTGCTGGTTATGCATTTTCAGTCATTGTTCAGTCATATCAGATTGTAAGAATTTGTCTTTGGGGTTGAGTTTGAGTATTGGAGTCATGTTGTGCATTGGGGAGACATTATATAATATTGCAGCATTGATAGACTTCTAATTCAGTGTTCTTGGCAGACAACTCTTCTCATTGTAAGGCTGTTACAGTAGTACTGTTCAGCCATTTCTATTTCTTGCTAAGTTACATTGTATTCCCACAGTTGTGGAAGAGACTGGCCCTCACTCAGTCTTCTTTGTAATGCATTAGATCCTCATCATCATATGATAGCGCCTAGCTCACTTCGAGCTTGGAGTGCACATGCTTGATGAATGAGTTACTTTCAGCACTGCATTGTCATCAATAGAATCTCCACCATATGATAGTGCCATCCCCATCTTGGGTTTGGAGTGCACATGCTTGGTGTCGAGTTTACTTTCTAGCATTGCATTTCTTTTCATAGTACCTCCGCCATATGGTAGCACCATTCCCACTTTGGGTTGGAGAGCACATTCTGGGCGTTGAGCTTCTTTCAGCATTGTAATACTTTCAAGTTGCTACTGACGACCCTCTTGCCATATGACAGCATCATTCTCATCTTGAGATTGAGTGCGCATTCTTGGCAAAGAGTTACTTTTCGATTGCTGGTTTTGGTCTAAGCTAACCTTAACGGGTGCTTATTGTGCTGGTGTGTTCATTCAAAAATTGAAAAAAATTGGCCGGCACATTACATTACTTCCTCTCATGATGTCAAGAATTGAAACAAGCAAACAAACATAGACAATGACAAGCAATAAAACAAACACAAAACAATTATTTCTATTCTATCTTCCTTACACCAATAGTTTCTATATTAAGAAATGAAGCTACACTAAGTCAAACAATCTTTCTACAAGTTTTTAATCTACAATGAAAACTGTTGCTGACTAATTAAAACGGAATATCCACACTTGGAGCCAGATATTTGCCGATATAGAGCTAGCTTCAATTTGGTAGTAAGTCCTCAAATCCCTTTATTTAATCTTCTCCTTCCCTGGCAGCTGACTGTCGGTAAATCTCTAGAGGAGGAAGAGAAGAAAGTTAAGAGCTCTAAGAGAAAACTAGGCTTAGATGATGTATGAATGTGCAAAAGTTATAATAGGCTCTTAGCAAAATAAAAAATGGTCGAGCAAGGAAATTTTTTTCAGAGTGTTAGCTACAAGTCTAAATTTTCTAGGTCCCACTAAAGTGACTCAGATTGTTCTTTTTGTAAAGCAAACATGAACAAAGTCACATACACAAGTGGATCTAAATTGAATCTTTATTAAAGAAGGAATTAAATAGAAACTAAAAGAAATTCCCATTTTGGAGAGAAATCACGTGTACAAACAAACTGAGTGAATTTACTACTACATTAGTTTGTCACTTTTTGCAATTAAGAATCCACTACGATGAACACTAGAAAGCCATGGTGAACTCTACAAGGCTGTGGAGGATGGGAAAAATTTGCAGAAAAAGTACTAAAGATGCTGTGGAAAATTTGCTCAAATAGAAAGAATAGAGAAATTAAATTGGAAGGATAAATATGGAAACACAAAGTGACATGGGGCAGATATTAGAGGCAACTAGAAAGTCTTAAAATCATGACAAATGTGACCTCACCTTGGAGACACATGTTAATTACTAGATCTTTATTTTGTTAATGCCATTTTTAGGCTTATTGGGGTTTGTGTCATCATCGGACTTGCCATTTTGATTCATTCCATTTTGGGTGCTTACAATCATTGCATTTGTTCCACCACCTCCCATACCAATGAGGGACTCAGAGCTGAGTCCAAAGCTAGGAATTTACCTCCATGGAAGATTTCCTCTCTTTCGTCCTAACTAGATTGCCATGCTTGATGGAGGGAACTATGAAGGACCATCAATTACTCAACCACCTTATTGAGATCTGTGTAAAAATCTCTAACTCCCTGAGCTCTCTGTAAACCATCAAGGTCTTCTTTCAAGCCAAACTTATCTCCTCCTGGGTGGCCATTGCAATAGGAATCTTTTCTTTTGCCTTTGTTTCCTTTGGCCACTAGAGGTACCACCTGCCCCAATTTGCATTCAAAATCATCTCTTATGGAGGCTTTAGACCTAGGAGGGTAAAAAATTCCCAAGCACAAGTCCCCTAATCTAGCCTTAATAAAACCCAAAGCTGCTATGCTTGGACAATTGAAAATGGAATTTAAGCATTTATCAGAGACTTGACCTTGGAGAAAGGGATCCCTAGGCTTCAAAGGTTTCCACCTTTGAGCCATTGCTAGAGACTAGAGTAAATAGAAAAATCCTAGTACAACACCACCATTCGTAGAGGCACTCTTTAAACTTTCCACCACCCACACCAAACCATAGAATGTGAGCAAGAATGCAAAGATTGGCCATAAAAAAAGAAAGGTCACATGCAGCGATAATAAAGGTTGGCCAACTTCACATGAACTGCACAAATCATCCACTTAAAATGGTCTTTCTAGCTACCTAAAGTCCAATTCACACTCCTACTAAAGTAGTCAACAGAGACATTGAGAAGGCCACATGCCCCCACCAAAGCAAGATCCGCTAATGGTCCTTTTTCGCAAAAAAAATTGAAGAGGTTTAAAAATTAAAAACTCCTTTGTACCTGACCAAGATTCAATATGGTTGCTAAAAAGGGTTGTTAGTGGATCTTGCTCCACCCCATGATTGAACAATAATTTTCTGCTGAATTTGCTTCTTGGAGGCAATGAGAGAAACCAATCTCCTCAAAAAGATTAACATAAGGTTTGAGCTTCTTTTAAAACTCTTGTGTGCTTCTAGTTGGGGCAAAAGCCTTTATGAAGCCCATTGATCACAACTTGGGAGTCACCTTCAACCCATAACTATTTAGTGCCAAGGGAAGAATCAAGCACAATACCCACAGCAATTGCTTCCCATTCTACTTCATTATTAGTACATTTCCTTAAAAAGAGAGATGGCACCGACTTTGCTTGGGGTACCCCTTGAAGCACTGCCAAGATTTAGTTTAGTGAAACCAGTTAGTGGTTTGATCCCCACTATCTTATTCCTTTATGATTGCTTATCTCTTATCCCTTTAATGAGGGAAGGAAGCTACAACTTCTTGTTTGTCAAGATGAGAGAATCAAAGGTCAAAGAGCCCTTACTAACTTTAAGCCTAGGAGAAAAATAGGCTTTTATAGATGCTGCGATCTTTTTCTAGTAGAGTTTCTAGGAGTCTGATGCACCATGAAGATTTGATGGTTCCTTTCTAACTGGATTCTCTAGAGAGTACACATAAATGGAACTTTCCACAAGGCATGAACCTTGTGTGTTATTAATAATCCCACCTAGATAACAAGTGTAAGAAATAAGTGGTTTTAATTCTCTCTTTTGAATGGAGTATGAGTTGGAATCAAGTTGATCTTCCTCCAATGTATAGTTATTGTAACTCAAGTCATTCTATAGGAGCAATGGGGTCCTGTCTTCAGAACCTTCTACCATCTCTTCATCTGAGTCTTTCCAAGACAAATTAGGTTACTAAATATGGTCAACAGAAGTTAGATAAGATGGATGAAATGGAAGAAGATGACATCTATTCAAGATTTCATTAGGCAGTTTTAAAGGAGCTGCAAATCAACAGCAGTGATGGGTTTTCCATAGACAAACTTATCTTGTTGAGGATCTTAAGAGTTATCTGTTTATTTAGGCATGTTATAAATGCTGCATGTTTGAATAATGGGTGGGATTGCATGCCTTGTTCTTGCTACTTACTAGGCTAATTGTCTATACTCTCAAGTTTTCTATTATCTTTAATATCCCTTCTGACTCTCTTTATCTATAGCCATTAGTGGCATGTACATGTGCATTTTAAAACTAATTTATGCTTGAATCCATGTTATTTTATAAATGTTGGTTTTTGATTGATTGGATGTGGGAATGTACATGCAGCTGACTGCCAAGAGAATGGATCTGTGGGGATTACTTCTAGAGCAGAATTATTCATAGTCATACCATCTTCCATGAGAAGTATGTACCCACACTTTTCAAGTGCTTTATGCAAGGATTCACTCTGTGGTGAGATGCATCCAATGGTCCTGTCTGAATCAAGTCTTTTTCAAGGTTTAAATAGAAGGCAACATAGTGTCTGCAACTGTATTCGATGGATTGGACCAGAAAAGAGAGAGAAACCTTCTCATGTGAGATTTGTAAGATTGAACAAGGAAAATAATGCACACTCTAACATTTATAGAGTAGCCAAAAAGTCTGAGAACATCTACACTACGCTACTAGTTTCTGCTGAACATATTGGGAATGATAAAAGTCCTTTAACAACACATAATTTGCTGGAATCAGATTCAGGCAGAGCCAATCAGAGAGATGAGCATGGCTTGAAGGCCTTTGGTTCTGAACAGAAACACAGAGCACACAAACAATTAGGCTCCTTAGATTCTTATTTCAGAAAGCTTCATGGAAAAGAAGATAAGAGCCAGAGTGTTGCTATTTCACCGGATCAATCTCTAGCTGCAAATGTTTCTACTGCAGAGTTGCAGCCAAAGCCAGATAAATCTTTATCAACACTGCCATCTGAAGAAAGTCAATCTGCCAAAGAAGACAAGCAGACCACAATGAAAACAGATCTAAATATGTTAGAAAGTTATCTTGAGAAACTAATTGCAGGTAAAATTTCCTACCAATCAAGTTTCTTGCATTTGCAACTTCTAGAGAAATCTTGTCACTGAAGCCTTTATTCAGCTGAAGGAATGAAAAAATAATGTTGGTGTTGCAAATTATGGTATGATGCTTTATTGGATATGTTATATGTATTTCAGTTTTCTTTTACCTTCTGTTCTTCCCTACCTAATGTCTATTTAATTGTGTCTGTCTTCCTTGCAAAGATTGCCATTATGAAGACTGATCCATGTAATCAAAGTGGCTCAAAATTGTTTTTCCTCTCAATTAAAAATTTCTTGCAGTTCGTGCTATATATATCACCATAAATGGGTGCACAAATCTAAACTCTAATAAAACAGCATAGTATAAAATCAATTCATAAATTAATAATTATTGAAATATTGCTATATTGTCCATGATTAAAAGCAAAACCATAGCTACATGTATTTAGTACAAGTCCTATGAACTTCATCACCACAGGCTGCAAGTACCATAGACAAATGTTGTTCAGAATCTAGATGCAAGCAAAATACAGTAACAGTTATAAGTGCAACTGAATAACCATTATAATTCCTTGTCCAGTGGCCAATTTGATCAAATAAAAAAAATCGTTCCAAAGGATCAAGCATAAACACATTTATAACTACAATCACAAGCATAGTCAAGTAATCAAAAGCACTACGAGTCACTACAGTTGATTATTGTTGGTTGCAATTGGAATCATGGATTGTATTGTGTATCTCGAAACTTCTATTTGATTTCTATATATTGTTGACCACTGCACATAGGTTATTCACCCAAGTTAGTTGAGATTAGTATTGGGTATTTACTATATAGTATATAATGGTAACTTGTTTGATCAATGTGGCAAGTATTTGAGATTTGTGACAACTTTTAATGTTACCTACTTCACTATAGGTCCTAGTAGGGGTCATATATGGAACCACATTAAAATTAGAGATACCTAGTTTATTGGGATAGTAACACATGAAACTACATGCTATTCCAAGGTGGTGCACCAATTCTCAAGGTAAACTGTTCGAAAAATATTTTTGGGACCAATGATCTTTATTACATTGTGCTATGAGTGTGGATCTTGATATCAACCATTGTGTTATTTTTACATCTCCTATATATAGATAAGTTTGATATGATTTGAGGACAGAGGAAAATAAGACAAAAATCAGTAAAAGAAGATTAGAGAAAGAAGTAGCTTGATAAGGGAAGCTGAATGAGACCTTAAGAAGAAAGAAATGCATTGAGTGAGATGATATGATCAAGTTGTAATTCATGGGTTGTGATGAGCCCTGCTGGCTCACAACTCAAACCCCTGTATTTTCTTATCTTATTTGTTTTTCTTTCTAGTTTTTTAAAGAAAGTTTGTAGACAGAAGAGAAGGGGTGCATCATATAAAAGCTCATAAAATGTAAATCTGAGCTATTTTCTACAGAATGGAAGTGCAGAAGGTATTATTTAACTGAAACAAATAGATCACAAATGATAAACATACCCGAAAGCTTCCAGATTATTTATTTAAGAAAATAAGTCCAGTTTGCCAGCCAAGATGGTGAAAACTGACAAAATCCAGTGTAGGAAGCTACAGAATGCAATGTCCAGCCTAGAAACTGAGGCAGATGGTAGATATAAGCCAGACGCCAAAGAAGCTGAAGAGAAACCCTCAAAAGGAAAGGCGTTTCTCCTAGGAAATCCAAAACGCCCTTGCACAAAGAGCCACGCACTTCAAGCAATAAGCCAAAATCCTCAACTCAGAAGGTACGGCCATGAAGTAGAGTGTCTGCCAGATGAAGAAAGGACGCCATCTCTCAAACCCTCCTGAACTGATAAGGAAACACTACAGAAACACAGATTTAGCTCAATAGAACCTCTGAATGAAGCTCTCACAAATGCACTAATTCGACTGGTCTCTCACAGTCTCAAAAATGCTCAACACTGAAGAAGATCTCGTTCTCCAATGGAAGAAATTGCTCAAACCCTGGTCACAGAGAGTAGCACAGAAGAAAACCCAATTGGCAAAGTCAAATGATCAAGAATAGAGTTTGATTTGCCAAAAATGCTTATATCCTCAAGGGGCACGCATTTCAAGAAGATGACGCCACTTTTCATCATTTAAATATTTAAAAAAAATATATTTAAGTCACTTTCAATAGTTTGACTTAAATATTTTGGGCGCCCACTTTGAAGATTAAATGATTTAATTTTAAATCACTTTTCATGAAATATTTAAGTGATGTAAAAGTATAAAGTCAATTTGAGTTTATAATAAAGTGTTAAGTTAATAATTAACTTAAATCACTTAAATAATCATAACTCTCTCAAAACTCCATATAATTTTGTGCCGTCAGAAGCTGTCAACCCCTGAACTGCCAAGGCCTGCTCTGATCAACTTTTGAACTGATGAAAAACTCCTCCAGAGACAATGTCATTCTAACCCAACTTGTTAGCCTACAAGAGTCTAAGTAATAGGCCAACCACCATCAAACATGATCATGCCGAAAAAGGGGACATTACAGTCCACCCTCCCTGAAATTGCTTGTCCGCAAGCAATCCAAACAACAAAGAACCAACCACTCCACCAGGATCCCAAGGATAGTGTCGTATAATGTCCCTGCTATCACCAACTGTCTTCTGCTGCTCAACACTGATCTCAACTTCACCATGCCCGAAGTGGTGAAGCCAATGCATGGGACTCATCCAAATGGTAGTGCTGAACCTGTCAGTAGTCAGGTCCCAATGCAAACCAAACTCACATCCATCTGTTTTGAGGAGATAGGAATAACTGGAACTGCCTGCAACACCATAACAATCTCCACCCTCTGCTGACTTCCTATAGGTGTGCGGTCTATCCCTCATAGTTGCTAAATGATGTGTGATCGCTCCTTTTAGGTTGCTGATATGAAACGGAACAGCACCCTCCAAACTGTAAGGCCAACCTATGGAGATGCAAAAGATACCAATAGGTTCATAGGATGATAGAGTATCATCCCTATACCGCTTTCTCGTGACGAGGAAATATTGGAACTCTCCTCGAGACTCCTGTGTAGCAATGACCCTAGTGGCTGGTCCACTAAGTGTGTGAGCTTTTATTGGGCTCTCAACTAGAGGTAACTCAAAAGACGCAAGATGCATGTTGTGTATACTAAAAGAATTTCTTGAATCCCACACAGCTGCATATTCTTCATTTTGGCTTATCTCAAAACGTTCCTCCTTTGCATGCTCTACATCTACACATTCCTTCCTTGGAAGAATTAGAGATCGAAGATGTGACTCTCTTTGTTTCTTTGCTCGATCGAGTTGGCTGCAACGTTCCTTAACTTCCTGCAAATGCTGTTTTGCATTGGCAGCCAACATCTTTGCCTTTTTAGCTCTTTGTAGCCACCCATTACACAAAACTTGTGTTTGGCTCACATCTTCTAAGGTCTGATATACAAAATCAGACTTGTTGTGACTTGAATCAACAATGCATTCCTCGTTAATGACACCCTCATCTAGCGTGCCAATAGTAGGAGAACCTTCCACACTATTTTCTGAACTTGCCATGACTTTCAAATCATCATTTTGCTCAAGTGAAAGGCTGTTGTCTTGAACATCAGACTTGTTATCACATCTGATAACAACTTCTTGAGCGTTGAAAGTGTCAACGTTCTGAGTTTCCGCTTCATGATGTACAATTCCCTTATCATTCACCACTTCAGTTTCAATCCCATGTCCACCTGTAGGTTGAAGATCATGATCTGTTGATTGATCCCTTTTTAACCCCAACACATCAAAGAAACTCAATTTCTTTTTTGTTTTGTGATGAGCTTTGTCTTGAAATGGAGTCTTCAGACTGCTGCAAGCTACGAGCTAATCTTTGTTGTGAAGGCATAGGTTTCTGCTGAATATTATTTGAAATGCTCTCTACATTTTGCTGCTCGCATTTCTTTGATTTGCTTCGTTGCTTATTATAAACCATCCAATGCTCCATATATTGTTCGAAGTCTAGGTGATCTTTTATCTTATCTGGAAATGCTATATATTCCTCATAAGCAGCCATTACTTCATCAACAAATTTAGAAGCCATGATAACCACTTTGCTGTTCAACCCCTATGTGAGTAGTACCTGTCAAACCTGTTTTGATGTGACCGCATAGAAGCTGCTAACCCTCCAGGCTGGCAGGATCAGTGCTCTGATACCACTGTGATGAGCCCTGCTGGCTCACAACTCAAACCCCTATATTTTCTTATCTTATTTGTGTTTTTTTTAGTTTTTTAAAGAAAGTTTGTAGACAGAAGAGAAGGGGCGCATCATA
The DNA here is from genome assembly GCA_007258455.2 of Sequoia sempervirens. Taxonomy (NCBI): domain Eukaryota; kingdom Viridiplantae; phylum Streptophyta; class Pinopsida; order Cupressales; family Cupressaceae; genus Sequoia; species Sequoia sempervirens. The sequence continues at coordinate 9,970 of VDFB02208802.1, read as the reverse complement.
TAAAAGCTCATAAAATGTAAATCTGAGCTATTTTCTACATAATGGAAGTGCAGAAGGTATTATTTAACTGAAACAAATAGATCACAAATGATAAACATACCCGAAAGCTTCCAGATTATTTATTTAAGAAAATAAGTCCAGTTTGCCAGCCAAGATGGTGAAAACTGACAAAATCCAGTGTAGGAAGCTACAAATGCAATGTCCAGCCTAGAAACTGAGGCAGATGATAGATATAAGCCAGACGCCAAAGAAGCTGAAGAGAAACCCTCAAAAGGAAAGGCGTTTCTCCTAGGAAATCCAAAACGCCCTTGCACAAAGAGCCACGCACTTCAAGCAATAAGCCAAAATCCTCAACTCAGAAGGTACGGCCATGAAGTAGAGTGTCTGCCAGATGAAGAAAGGACGCCATCTCTCAAACCCTCCTGAACTGATAAGGAAACACTACAGAAACACAGATTTAGCTCAATAGAACCTCTGAATGAAGCTCTCACAAATGCACTAATTCGACTGGTCTCTCACAGTCTCAAAAATGCTCAACACTGAAGAAGATCTCGTTCTCCAATGGAAGAAATTGCTCAAACCCTGGTCACAGAGAGTAGCACAGAAGAAAACCCAATTGGCAAAGTCAAATGATCAAGAATAGAGTTTGATTTGCCAAAAATGCTTATATCCTCAAGGGGCACGCATTTCAAGAAGATGACGCCACTTTTCATCATTTAAATATTTTTAAAAAATATATTTAAGTCACTTTCAATCGTTTGACTTAAATATTTTGGGCGCCCACTTTGAAGATTAAATGATTTAATTTTAAATCACTTTTCATGAAATATTTAAGTGATGTAAAAGTATAAAGTCAATTTGAGTTTATAATAAAGTGTTAAGTTAATAATTAACTAAAATCACTTAAATAATCATAACTCTCTCAAAACTCCATATAATTCTGTGCCGTCAGAAGCTGTCAACCCCTGAACTGCCAAGGCCTGCTCTGAGCCGATCATTGAACTTTGAACTGAGAATGACAAAACTCCTCCAGACAATGTCACTGACCCTCTAACCCAACCTGTTAGCCTACGAGAGTCTAAGTAATAGGCCAACCACCATCAAACACGATTATGCTGAGAAAGGGGACATTACATGGGTGATGCCCAAAACTTGTAATATATCTCTTATATGAATAAAGTCCACTGTTCTTCTCAAGTGATTTTGTTATTTTCTGTAGAATTAAATTAGGTTTAGATAAAAGAGACCATATTGCCTCAAAGGTTGGATAATCCTTAATTGGATCCTCTCACCTTGATTGCATTAGATGGTATTAGAGCATGTGAAGGTGTTGGGTGACCCAGAATAGGTTTCACAAATCATGATAGGAGGTTGGTAAATAAAGGCATATTAGGAAATTATCACCATCGTGAGTCTTCCAACAAGAGAGTGTTGGGTAGAATATTCTTGAGACTTGAATTGGTTGTATACTGATTGTTGAACTTCGAGGCAATTCACATTAGTTTTCAAGATGCTGCCTAGAAAGATGGATAAAGGTTGAAACCTTGTTGCAAAGCGAATGTTGGGAATTTTCACTATGATGAGGAATGTATAGGCTTGGTTGGATATGGTAGAAGAGGACACAAGGAAAAGTATTATAAACTTTCAATTGGATGATAGTGGTAATTAAAAATAAGAGGAAAGGTATGCTGAAGTTTTTCTATATGAAGAAGAGGATAAAGACACCAAGATGTTGAAAATTGTCACTAAACTTGGTAAGAAAGTGGAATGGATTTGAATAATTATATTGGAAATTTAGATCCTGAAGATTTGATTGATTGGATCAATGATCTTGAAGAATATTTTGAATATTGTTGGTGTAAATAGGTGTTCTACCTATCTAGTCATTAGTAGGTCCTATTTACATGTTTACTTAGGTCTTAGGAGGGAATCTTTCTAGAAGGTGTTAGTTGTCATTAGATCTTATCTTATCTTTTGACTTTTACACGTGTCCTAGGTAGTTATGATAAGCTCTCATGTCATAGGATTAAGACACTTGTCATAATCTTGTTTAATCCTATGTCTCACCTTGGCTATATAACCAAGGGGTTCTCATTTGTAAATCAATTCTATTGGATTTAATTCCATTGCAATCTTGAGCATTGCATATTGATCTCTCTTGTTCTTTCATGAAGTTCCTAGATCTTGGGTGGCTATAATCTTCAGCCAAATCATGCATGGTGTAGAGTTATTTTATTACCAACTCTTACATGGTATCAAAGCTTCTGGGACTGCTTCTTGTTAGTGTTTATTCAGAGATCTAGGTTGCAAATCTTGTGGATCTTGAAAAGTTGAGTATGCTCTTCTCTTGCATCGAATGATGATCTGGAGAATCAAAAAAGCTTGAAAGAAATACTAGATTTGGGGGTTTCCTATTTGTGGCTTTGTATTGCAGGTTCAAATCGGAGCTTGTTGGTGCAAATATGAGTTCACCATTGAGATCAGAAGGTTTGCGAAAGTCAGTTTTGTTTTTTGTTTCATTCAAATCAGACATATGAGGCCAAATCTATGAGAGTTTAAAGTTGAAGTGTAGTAGTTAGATCTAGAAGGTAGCTGCAATTTTGGAGCATTTTGGGTCAAATCTGACCTTGCCATCGTGTCTTGGAGGCCCAAAAACCCCAAGATCAATTGACAAATCGCAAAAATCAGACTTGTCTTGGACCTGTTGTGACCTTTTCACACATCATCCCATTCAAAATGGGGACCCCCTATTTTTTGCTCCGTTCGGGTCTTTTGGCTTTTGGATTTTCTGTTGTCTCTCTTTGTCTCTTCTATCTTTCCGGGGATGTGCCTGTCTGAATTGAAATTTTGGCTAAGTTTGAGAAATTAGGGTTTGCTTTCTTCATGCCAGTTTGAGGTTAATTTGAGTTGGCTAACGGAATTCTGACTGTTACATCACGTTTAGAACACTTCAAGCAATCTGCTTGCAAAATTTGAGCTGAAGTGAACAACTTGCTATTTTTAGTAGTCCGGACTTCAAACGCAAATTTTAGGGTTTGCATGTTGGAGTTTTCAATGCATGTCTGGGTTTTTCAAGACCTTCGCAATGATATAACATGCAAGATGAGATGATAACTTTCAGTAGTCTTGACTTCGGAGGCTATTTTTTAGGGTTTTTATGTTGGAGTCTTCAACGCATGTCCGGATATTCTTTGTGGGTTTTTCAGGAGCTTCGCAGTGATGTAACATGCAAAGAAGGATCAAGACCTTTTTGCAAAGTTGTCTTCAAGAGCAAATTTTAGGGTTTGCATGCGAATTTTTTCGGTGCATGTCAGCATATTCTTCATGGGTTTTTCAAGAGCTATGCAACGAGGTAACATGCAAGCAGAGTTGATCACTTTTCAAGAACTTACTATTTTTAGCCAGTGCCCGCATGCAGTCCAGTTTGCTAGGCTTTTCTGGGTTTTGTGAGATCTCTCGAGCTGTGTGACATGCAAACACATCCGGTAGTTGATTGGTCACTTTTTCAGACACTATTTTTAGTAGGGTCACTTCGGCAGCTGCCTAGCACTTCAACATCACGAACAAAGTGACATGCAACAGAAACGGGGTCAAACGAAGATCTTTTGAGCAACATGCAAGTCAGATTAGGGTTTCCAGCTTCGGGACCCAAAATGAAGGGTCAAACGCCAGAAACTCCGAAAACTGATGTATCTCACTACGATCAGCGTCTTTCAGGCAATCCACTGGTAAAATTTGAAGGCAATCTGGGCACTTACTATTTATAGTATGTCACTTCTGAAACAAGGCTATAAATAGCAGGTTAGCAGCAGACACCAGTGTAAACAAGCCAAATAGGTTGTGAGGACCCTATGGAACAAATTCCAAGTCAAATGGAGTTGCAGAGGTTTGAAAATTAGGCACTTACTATTTTTAGCAGGTCCATGCAGAGGAATTAGGGTTTCCTAAAAGTAGGGCGAAATGCGAAAGTCACCCAGAGGCAGTATCCCATCATGATCAACATCTTTCAGGCAATCAACTCATAAAATTTGAGCTTGTTTTGAGCACTTACTATTTTTAGTAAGTCACTAAAAATAGCAGGTGCATGCAAACAATAGGTGCCAACAGGTCAGTCACGTCATTGAGAGTGAAAATCAATTCTTGAAGAGCTTGAAATCAACTTAAAACATGAAGAGTACAAAACTTTCTAAAAATAGAAAGCTAGGGCAAGCTGAAGGTAGCATGAACAATTAGAAGCACCACCCCTCAAATCCGCCCTAAGTTTGAGAAAAAGCTTGAAAATCATCTAAGTCTGACAAAATGGAAGCCTGACCTGCCAAATGCACCTTAAGAAGCTTGAGGAGCCTTGAAAATTTGTTCAAGTTTGAGAAAATGAAAGCTTGGGGGGCTAAATGCGCCCAGACTTGGAGAGGGTGAGTGGAAATTTTTTCCAAGGCATTGAAAATGGAAGTATGACCCCTCATATGCACCCTCAACTTGAAGCTCACCATGTTAGATGCGCCCAAGTCTGAGAAGGTTGATAAAAACGCCCAAGTGTGGAAAACTGAAAGCTTGCCTAGGTAAATGCGCCCAAAGTGGAGAAGCCATGAGGAAAATCTTCTAAGTGCTTGGAATTGAAACCTCAAACGCTCAAATGCGCCAAGCTTGAAGAGGGGAGATAGTAAAATATTCTAAGTATGAGAAAATGGAAGTATGACCTTTCATATGCGCCCAAGCTTGGAGGAGGAGTTGGAAAAGTTTCTAAGGCATGAAGATTGTAAGTCAAGAGGGTCAAATGCGCCTTAGCTAAGAATAAGAGGTGCTGGAAATTTTTCTAAGTGTTTTAAAATGGAAGATGACCCCACAAAATGCGCCCACCAAGGAAGAAGACAAGTTGAAATATTTCTAAGTGTTTTGAAACTGGAAGAAGGACCCCCTATATGCGCCCAAGGAAAGCATGAAGTTTGGAAAAGTTTCTAAGGCAAAATTGAAGTAGCCTCTCCAAAATGCACCCTTGAGAAGAGACTGGATGGAGAAAATTCGTTTAAGTCTGCAAATTGAAAGTTGCCCTACCCAAATGCGCCCAAGCCTCAAGGTGACGATATGAATTTCATCTAAGTCTGAGAAATAGAAGCTCAAGGCCTCAAATGCGCCTAAGCTATAAGGGTGAATGGAAGATTTGCCTAAGTCATGAAAAATGGAAGCAGACCCCCTTGGATGCGCCCTAGTAACTTGAGGTTGATGAGAAAATTTCTAAGTATGGGAAATTGAAAGCTCACCTATGGAAATGCGCCTAGCTTGGAGATAAAGGCTTCAAAATTTTTCTAAGTAATAAATTTGAAGGAGGACCTATAGAATGCGCCCTAGGAAGATTGGAAGCCTCAAGAATTTCTAAGTCTTGGAAAATGGAACCAAGAGCCCCCCCAAATGCGCCCTTGAGAGGGATGGAGGCATCAAAATTTGCTAAGTGTTTAGAACTTGAGGCTTAGGGGGTCAAATGCGCCCTTGAAGGGAAGGGAAGATGGAAAATAATCTAAGTGTGGAAAACTAAAAGTCCAACACCCTAAATGCACCCCAGCCTAGAGGAGAGGATAGAGAATAATCTAAGCGTTGGGAATTGAAAGTGTGACCTCCTAAATGCGCCTAGTTTTAGGAGGAAGGATGGAAAAATTGCCTAAGTCATCAAAATTGATAGCCCAAAGATGTAATTGCACCCAAGGGAGAAGAGGTTAAATTAAACCTTGGGGAAAATATTTTTCAAAAATATAAAAATTAAATGTACCCCTTTGTCTATAGACACATGAATTTTGCATTTTCTGAGTGGAATTTTATTCTAGGTATTGGATCTTTTCAACAAGGAAATGATTTTGAAGCCTTCCACACTTCATTGGAAATTTTAAGATGAAGATTTTTGATGGGTGCCTGGTTGATGAAGTTTTCTAGGCAGAGGATGTAAAGTCAAAGGGAGAAATATTGAAGATGGATGCCTACGTGATTTGTGATGAAATTTCTAAGGGGAAATAATTTTCCAAGCCAGAGTGGAGATATGAAAATATTCTGGGGCATTTGAAATTCCTTGACCCCACCTCAAATGCGCTCTCATGAAGGGGAAATTTGTCTAAGGCATGAAGAATTTGAAGAAGAAGCGAAACTCAAATATTAGGGTGATATGCGCCCTAGCACACAGATGTTGAAAGGCTATGAAGAAAGCAAAAGTTGGCTAGAGAAAAATGATGAACCCTATCAGATCCGGAGGTCACTCAGACATTGGAGAAAAATTTGTTTTGCAGGATGAACGCCGGGACCAAAGCATAATAACTTGAGGTGATGGAGCAAATACTCCAGCACAACAATACGACCTTGGAAGGAGAAAGGTTACATGTTGAAGCTCTTCCATGATGTCTCATTTGCGCCCAAGTTATGAAGGGAAATGATGAAAGAAACGGCTAAGTGTTGGAGTCTCTTTGCAAAGACCTAGTATGCACCCAACTCAGGGAGGCAGGTGACAGGAAAGAGGAAAATCACCATCAAATAGGAGAAAGAAGCGACCGTCTTGGAGTTAGATTGAGAACGTGCTTGCCATGTCGATTGAAGCTATGTTGGCCAGATTCATAGAGTTTGCAGTCAAGAAGAAGAACAATGGGAACGCGTTTCCAGACAGGAATCTTCTAGAAGGATGGTGGACATTAATTGCTCATTTATTACCCCAATCCTCTTTGTGGCGATTTTTAGGGTGAATATTGTTTAGGGTTGAGGTGGCACGATCTGGGCCATCCAGTCGATTGTAATCTGAGCCGTCCATTGAGTTTGGCCAGCTATAAAAGGGGCATCCCCCCCTCATTTGTAAATCATTAGAGTAGAGATTAGACATAGAGAGACTGTTAGGAGATAGAGCATAGATTGATAGTTTAGATTGAACAGGAATGTAATGCCCCCATTTTAGCCATACTCTCTTCCATGTCTGATAGTCTATTTCCGGAAGCCTGTAGGCCAGTCAAAATTTGAAATTAGGGTTTCCACTTTTAGAGGAGGTTTTGAGGTCTTGCATGCGAAAGTTTCTAACGCATGTCTGGTGGAGATTTCTGGGTTTTTGGAGAGCTTCATGTAATGTCCCCATTTTGGCCATTAGCTCTTCATTTGGTTTTAGCCTATTTCCAGAAATCCGTAGGGTTGTTTGAGGTAAAATCAGGGTTTCCTTCTTTGGAGGCTTTTTGGCATTTCTCTGAATTTACTATTTTTAGTAAGTTCTAATTTTGGCAGTGGTCCAGTTGGCAGCTCTTCAGTAAGTTTTCCATTTCAGTTGGAGCAGTTGAATATTGTTGAATTTGGCTATTGAGGTGTAAAAGGGAGAAATGAGTTATTTCAAGTTATTAATGTTTTAATTTTAAATTGTTCCCCCCCTTTGCCTAATATGATAACTTGAAATTGTTTTAAAAAGTGTTCATGAAGGGTGGACGCCTCATGGAGGGAATAATTGATATTTTATATTGTTTTAATATGCCTTGGGTTTTGGATGCCATATTAAGGGAGAATTAAATATTTTGAAAAGTAAAATATTTCAAAAATGAGCTTTTGGCGTCCCTTTCTTGGAGGAGTTATGGAATTTGAAAAGTCACTTTCAATTCTATAAAAGAGATAGTTTGCTCCAACATTTATAATCCATTGTTAATTGCTAAAGTTATGCTGTCGAAATGACATTGTGATTATTTCTTCGAGGGATGCCTACCTCCTAGATTCCAATCAATTTCGTGTTTGAGAGACAACACCTAATTGGTTTTTATTGCTGCTTCTCATTCAGACTAGCAGATGGAGTTCAATTGTTGAAGATTTTGGAGTTATTCTCAGTTTTGATGTTGCTGATATTGCTACAGCTGAAAGTGTTTTTTATTAACAGCTTTTTGAGCAAATTATATATCATTCTGGGTATGTCTGCAAAGTGTTTCTAGACCCAAGGCGACCCCTTCCACAAGAGATTGGAATTTATTTCCAAGTCTTTGATTTTATATTGCTAAATCGCCCTTCTCAAGAGCCGTACCATTTGGAGAGCATTGGGAATTGTGCCATAAATTAATGTATGACTTTTGAGGTTGTTTCTTCATCTTGTCATAGGCGCCTATCCTCCAGAGGTTCATTGCACGTTGTTTCATGCCATTCAGAGGTATTTTGGTGAAATTATGAGCATTTAATTGATTCTTATAGTTGCTGGTTATTCATTTCCAGAATTGCAGATTTATATCAGACTTGTTAGTTTTTGATATAATGCTGGTTTGAGCTTTATTTTTATATCATTATTGTATTGTAAGAGTTAGAGGAAGTGTTACTCTAACCATTGATTTATTTGGAAGCATATCTTTCTTATTTGCAGTTTAATTCATTGTAAAGCTGATTAGTAGTACTAACAGCTATTTATTTTAATTGCTTCAATTATTATAAATTTTATACTCCCACGATTGAGTGGTTGAGTTTAAATAATCATCTTTCTTTAATTGTAAATTTCCCCCCACTAAATAAGTGGTTGTGTGGACTGTTTTCCCCCCACGTTAATAAGTGGAAGTGAGGATTTAAATGGCTGGCTTGCTGCCTTTAATAATGTAATAATCTTACCCATTGAATAAGTGGAGTATCCCCACTGCTTGTGGATGCCTGCATCAGCAGATGAATTGTAATTTCAGTTCAGTTTATTTCTAATGATCCTCTGACCATATGCTATCACCTCGCCCACATTGGGATCTTGGTGAACATTCTTGGTTAGAGTTACTTTCCATGCTGATTTGCATTTGGAGCTAATGCTAATCAGTGATTGGTTGCTGATTTGTGTGTTAAATTTTGGGAAAAAATTAAGGGGAATATTTCACTTCGCAATGAGGTAACATGCATGACTGAATATTGACTTGCATTCTCGGCTGCTTTTGAGGGCTTGCATGTTGGAGTTTTGCAATTTGGATTTTGGATTCCTTCTGAGTTTTCAGAGAGCGTCGCAGTGGTGTGACATGCAACTACAACAAAGGACTTTTTCGGACTTACTATTTTTAGTAAGTACGACGGTTGCTCGGATTGTGGTTAAAATGAGTTTGGAACAACTTACTATTTTTAGCAATATGCTATTTTTAGTAAGTTCTATTTTTAGCAGTGCTATTTTTAGTAAGGTTTTTGCAGTTCAGTTCAGTGGCTATATCTGGTAAGTCCGTTTGAGCAGTTTGGTCTCCAACACCCTTGGTGCTATTTTTGGCAGTGTTTCAGCAACTTGGTATTATGGCTATTTCTGGCAGGGCAGTTTGGCAGTTTGGTCTCCAACATTTGAGGTGATTATTTTGGCAAGTTTGATATTTGATGAAAATAACATTTTAAGTGAAATAATTTTGCTAAGGCTTGGAGGGATAAGTGATTTTAATTAAAAAGGCAATTTTATATGATATTTCACTTTATTATTCTAGACGCCTTATTGTGGAGAAATAAGTTAATTTTTAAGTCTTTCACCTTATTACATTTGGGTGCCTTTTTGAGGAGACATAAGTGATTTTTATTAATATATTTCTCTTAAGTCTACCTTGGATGCCTTTTGGAGATATATTTGCATTTTATTAAATTATATTTCCTCATATGGGTTGGAAATAAAATGCAAATGAAATTTGGAGAAAAGGTGAAAAGTGAATTTCATTTAGGCACCCTAATTGGAGGGAAAAGAAGATTTGAATTTGGAGATAGAAAAGCTATAAATAAGAGTGATGGGATCTTTGTTTGGCATCCATGAAGAAATTATAATGTTATGCTGCTGAAATGATTTCAGAGTTGGCTTCGAGGAATGCATACCTCCTAGTTCTTGCAACCTTGGTTTCGTGCTTGAAAGATAGCACCTAGCTGAGTTTCTGAGACTGCTTCTCATTCTGAGAGTGTAGATCGAGCTTCACAGTTGGAGATTTTGATGTTTATTTTCAGTTTACAGTTGTTGGACCCCTAATTTTTGCTCCATTCACGGTCTTTTGGCTGGTTT
>VDFB02208800.1:0-17990 GCA_007258455.2 Sequoia sempervirens | reverse complement strand
AAACAAAATGAGGAAAATAATGGAATTACATGTTGGAAATCTATTTTGAAGTGGGCAAGATTTATCAATTAGAAGTGAAGATCCAAGTTAAAATACTGGAATCTATTTTGTGTTTTTAAGAAAATTCACCACCAGCAATTCACCGAGGGAAAATTCACCACCAACAATTCACCACAGGTAAATTCACCGCCACTAGCAATTCAGGGCCATGGAAAATTAACCGCCAAAAATTCATGCAATTAATTTTTCATGCCGTGAATTGTCATGACTTTCTTGCCGTGAATTATTGACGGTGAAATTTTCATAAATAAATTGCTAGACATGAATTTGTCTTATGACCTATTTTGTAGATCTAATTTTGAAAAATCACTTATTACACAGATTATTGTTCAACTGTACAATTAGAAGCTAAACGAAGAGAAATTCGCTCAATCCTTCCCAGTGCTAAAAAAAAAAAAAACAGGGATTAAATCAATTGTTTATTGTCGGCCTTGTTCCTTCGGATCTGTTTTATTATTATTTATACGGCTCACGGAGAAAGAAATTTGCAAACCGAAATATCAAGGCATCTCCAGGTTTCTCCTGATCTCCAAACGGTTACGGACGAATACAGTAAAGAAACTTTTCAGAGCTTCTTTTTTATTGCAAAAGTTCCCAGCTTACTCGACTTCTACAACAGTTTTCAGATCCAATTCAGTTTGCGGCTTCAAACCCTAAAAGATGATACCAAGAAGGTAATCAAATCTTCTTATTCCGTTAAATCTTTGTCCTTCAACACCTTTAATCTTCAAATCCCCAAGAAACTAAACGTCTGTGTTGAAATTTTCTATGGAATTTGTTTATTCAGATCAGTTGACGGAGCCTCAGACGGATACAAAACGGAATCGTATAAGACACGGCGTATAGGCATGGAAGCGTCTGGTCATGGAAGGTTCGGTGGTTACTACGGCGGTCATGGGCATTTTTACGGGCAGCATGGCGGGGCTTTTATTCCAGCCGTGCGCCTCCGCGGCCTTCCTTTCAACTGCTCCGAGGCTGACGTGTTAGAGTTTTTCGCAGACCTTGACATTGTAGACGTTCTCTTCGTTACAAAACAGGGCCGGTTTTCCGGCGAGGCCTTCGTAGTGTTCCGCATATATGTGCATGCAGAAATGGCCCTGCAAAGAAACCGCCAATACATGGGGCGAAGATATATAGAAGTTTTCCGGTGCGAAAAGCGAGATTATTACCAGGCGATTGCAGCCGAACTTAATCATGATGGTAACGGCCGTGATCAAATACGTTAAGCTTCGAATGAGGGCAAAATTGTTGAACATGGCGGCGTTTTAAAGCTTAAGGGGCTCCCATTCTCTGTTACGAAGAAGGAAATTACGGATTTTTTGGGGGATTATTCTTTGTGTGAAGAAAACGTGCATATTGTGAGGAATTGTGAGGGGAGGACGACAGGGGTGGCGTTTGTGGAGTTTTGTTCAGTGGAGGATTCCAAGGGAGCGATGAAGAAAGATAGGATGATGATTGGGAATAGATATGTGGAGTTGTTTCCCTCTACTCGTGAGGAGGCTGCCATGGCGGCCTCCAAATCAGGAAACTAATGGTATTATCAAATGGGGTTCTCTGGGGTTAAGGCCTGCTTAATAGATATATTATATTTTTTAATTAATTTTGTTTCTTCCATTCTATATTTAAATTGTTGAACGATCATGAACAATTATAGGCCTAGAGTGAAGTTGAAATTGTAGTTTCTACAATTTTATTTTTATTTTTATTTAAAATTTAATTTAATCTAATTTTAATAAATTAATTGAAAGAGTGGTTTAATAGGACTTCAAATTTGAATTAATTGAAACTACGTCGTCATTACTTTCTATGAGAGAAACGTGCGTATATTGAACTTTGGTCTTACGAATATTATCTTGATTTCTTTTCATATTTAGCCGTGTTGAATTGATTGAAATATTTCATGGAGTTGACCTTTTTGACAAAATTCCATTTCCCCCGTAATGAGGACCACAAAGAGTAAATCCTAGAAATGGTAGTAACTATAAATGCATGTGTTTTTTTTTTGAAGTGTTCACCATTTATGGAGAAGATACTCGAAATCAGTTAGGCCTATCTCGTTATGACAAAAGCCTAGTTAGGCCAGAAGTTTACACCTAATGGGTAGAAAATAAATTATTTAAGAGCCCTTTAATATGATATATTTCATTTTATTAGCATAACCTTTATATCTTGTACTTATATTAATATCATATATTTTTTATAATAACGTTTTAATTATGGGAAAGTTGGACATGGGGATCCTTCTCCTCCCTCCTGTTATTGTTCTAACCATTTAGTATTCTGGATTTCGTTCTGTTATTGTTCTAACCATCTAGCATTCTGGATTTGGTTTTATCCATCCACTTTTTAATTAATTTTTTTATTTCACTAGTATAATCAATCTTGCTTTGATACAAATTTCATTTGCGTCGTTAGGGGATGGAGAATGCTGAATTCCACAAAATGGAAACACCAATTTTCTTCTTCAAACTCTATAATTTGCTGAAAACCGGTAGATAGAATTACAAATGGAAGAACACGGTGCACAGGACTAGAATACAGAAAACAAAGGCAAACATATTAAGTGATCAGCAGGATGGAAGATCTTTGGGAGGAGGAGGAAGAGATTGAGATTTCCCATTTCCATCCAAAACAACCCATGCCATCTTCAATCCCCAACTGGTGTGCACCTCCAGATGACAATGCATGAACCACACCCCTGCAGTTACAAATTCGTTCATTACTACAAACACTGAATAAAATGAAAACAGACAAACATTGTTATATTGGATTGAATCCTGTAAATGGGTCGTATGTAATCTTATTACCTGGATTATCAGCTCGGAATCTGAGGGCAACCCAACCTCCACTGGGAACCCCAACGGTGTTTCTTTCTGGTGGATCCACCAAATTAAACTTGGAGGGGTCAATTCTTGGATTATAATTTCCCATACCTTGACCGACAACGAAGAAATTGTAGCCGTGCAGATGCAGGGGATGGCTCTCTGGGCCTACGACGCTGGTGTCTTGAAGAACAAGCTGTATGCTGCTGTTAAACGGAACCACTTTGAGCCTTGTGTCGTTGAGAGTCCTTGTATTGTTGGGAGGGGTGCCCGTGTAATTGAAAGGAAATAGGGGATTGTCAGGGAAACTTGTTGTGTAAACTCCTTTGGACTGCTTAAAGAAATGGGCTTGAAGAAGAGCTTTGCTCGGAAGAACAAAAGATATGTTGTTAATGGAGGCTGCAAATTTGGTGCCGTTGGGGCCTTGGCATGTTTGTCCTTTGGGGCACGGATTTAGCCCCAACCCAACTGTAAATAGAAATTTTCTATCTACGGTCCGAGGAACGGCTGCAGGGAATTTCTTACTGGCCAAGCTTCTCATCTTTTGACTGAAATTGGCAGCAAAGGAGGTGTCATTCAATGCTGGAAGAGTGGGTTTCATTAGTGGAGAAGATGAAATTGAATTGGAAACATACTCTAGAATTCCGGCAGTAGTTGAATTATCGAATGTTCCACTGCCAGTTACGTAAGGGCGGGCAGACATGAGAAATGTGGCATTTGGTGGATGAGATTTTGCTTTGAGGAGCACGTTTGTGGTCTGGCCGGGAGATATAAGAATTACATTGGTTTGGAAAGGCTTAACATACACAGCATCTGCTTCCACAACGGTTAATGTGTGGTTGGCGATTGCAAAGAACAATTCATCATTGAGAGCAGCATTGATTATGCGGAGGAGGTAAGTCTTTCCAGGGGTCACTTTCAGCCTGAATGTATCTGCATTTAAAATGTACACGTCAAGAGAGGTTACAATCTCCTAGAAAGATAAAGATACTATCTGCAAATGTTTAGTATGTTTACGTTTGATCGTATTGTTATGTAAACCATCAATTAATGTTGTCAGAAATCATAAGTCTGCTTACTATCCTCACCTTTGGCAGAGCAGTTATATAACAGTCCAGGGAGTCCATTGATTGTATATGCATCCGATACATTAGGACCCCCACCATTTTGCATTGCTTGATTGATAACAGTCTCTGTGTCTGCATTCCACCATTCCCCTGCAAGGAACAACAAATTACCAATATGTTAATTGTAACTTAGCTTAACTTTGAACCAGACCAATAGGTCATTACAGTCTATATAAATGAATTTCCAATGTCTTTTTCAACAGTCCATACAGAAGAAGTCATAATGTATTGGAAAAACTATGTTTATAATCACTTTTTTAGATTCACCATCAATTGATAAAAAGTAATTTGTAATTTTGTTTGGTATTTTTTGACAGTGTGTCAAGTTATGATATTAAGATTAGAATTCAATTGCATAGTTTTTAAGTGAAATTTATTGATCTATATTTCATGAGTAGTGGTTTTCATGACCTAAATGCAATCATTTATTCTCATGAAAAATAAGATTGTGGGAACCACTACTTGCAAAATATAGATTAATAAGTTTGACTCAGAAACTACCCAATTAAATCCCGCTATTAATATCATTACTTTATTTGATTATAAAGAATGATATGTACTCCAGAAAAAAAGTTATGCCCAAAATTGCCATGGTGGTTATGTTTACCGAAAAGAATAGGCACTTCTTGGTGGGGCTTTGGAAATGGGTAAGAAGTATGGTTTTTGGGATAGATGATGATGGGCCCATACACACTTGCACGGAGCCATGAAATATGGGCATGCCACCACAGTGTTCCTCTCTGCCCTTTGATGGTAAACTTGTACACATAGCTCTGTCCAGTTTGAATTGGACACTGAGTGACATATGCAGGACCATCAGCCCATGCAGATCTAAGTTGCCGAACTCCATGCCTGAAAACAAATATATAGATATATGGTTACATCCAATATATAAAGATATTCAAATTCACCAATCTCAAATTAATCCTTTCCCATCTTTCTGCAACATACCAATGAATGGTAACGTTTTTGTTCACATGATTTTTTACTTTGACCAACACTATGTCACCTTCCCGAGCATACAATGTAGGCCCTGGGAACTTCCCATTCACAGTTATCAGAGGCTTCGTATGGCAAAGACGAGTCACATTCTTCAATTGAATCTGCACACAATTAAGACAATAAATTAAATTAGGCCCAAGAACAGAATTCAATAACTTAAATCTGTTCTAAATATTCCAACTCATTGTATTGCCTAGAATACAGGTTTCTGCTTCGGCTTAAAACAATCTATAAACAACTTATAACCCACGTCGAATTTGTAGTGTCGTGTAACACCCGAGTGCTTTCCCCATGCAAAATGACCAACAAATGCCAATGCCAAAAGTGGATAAACCAGGCCGCCATATATCCTAAAACTGGCCATTGCCATAATTATGAAGCAGGCAAACTTTTAGCCTTTCTTTTGCAGACTATTATAACCTCTGTCGAGTACAGTCTGATCTGAGTTCAAACTGGGAAAGAAATTAATTGCTGCTGTTTGCTGACCTGGGAGCTGTGTGGGTATATATACACAGAGAACCAATTTGTTGTGAGGTCCCTTCTAATTCTGTTTGGTGGGTTGGTAAGCAATTCCAATCTTTAACACCAGATACAAATCCATATTAGTTTTATGGTTTCTAACTGTCTTTGTATCTCCTGTCTATTTTATTTTCGTGTCTTATTTTGCTTCGCATGTTGTGGGGATAAGGTGAGGGAAGTACCGGATCTGTAGCCTAGAGTGACAGTGAAGTAAAACATCAGCCCATTAGCCACCAACCTGCGTTTCAATGCCATTAATCTATCTTTGTAAGCATGTGTAGGTGCACCAACTACTCATATTTAGCTATTCCACATTTTCCAGTAAGTAGTTAATTCTTGTAGGGCAAGCAATGGCGGACATCCATTCGGTCCAGACTCTCAAGAAAAACATTCCCCCTGCCTCCATAATATCAAGCATCCCTATACGCAACAACCACCTTTACCGTTACAGGACAATGAGAATTGAGTAATAGGACCCTATGGATGATTTGGCTAGTCAATTTTTGTCGACCTAGTTGTGTTTACTTAGTTTTAATTGTTTTTTTTTTTTGATTGTTCAAAAGAATGTGGACCTCACAATTTCTATTTTTTATTCTATTTTGTTTTAGATAGATATTATAATATTGTTATTGGATTTAATTATGGAGTTTTTGAATCAAATTCATTGACTCATATTTAATGTGTAGTGGTTCATACAACCTATTTCATATTAGAATGAATTGTGTAGTGGCTAGTCAGTTTTTATCGATTTAATATGAGTTGTTTTCATTTAGTTTTAATTGCTTTTGTCGATTGTTCAAAAGAATGTGACCTCACAATTTCTATTTTTTATTGAATTTTTTTTTAATAGATATTATAATATTTCTATCAGATTTAATTGTGTAGTTTTTAAATCAAACTCATTGACCCATATTTATTGAGTAGTGGTGCACACAACCTATCTCTCATAAGAATGAATTGTGCAATGACTAGTCAATTTTTGTCAACCTAGTGTGAGTTGTGTTCATTTAGGTTTAATTTTTTGTCGATTGTTCAAAAGAATGTGACCTCACAATTTCTATTTTTTATCACATTTTGTTCTAGATAGACATTATAATATTACTATTGGATTTAGGTGTGTAGTTTTTGCATCAAACTCATTGACCCATATTTAATGAGTAGTGGTTCACACAACACATCTCTTATAAAAAAGATTTTCGTAGTGACTAGTCAATTTTTGTCAACCTATTATGAGTTGTGTTCACTTAGTTTTTATTGCTTTTGTTGATTATTCAAAAGAATTTGACCTCACAATTTCTATTTTTATTGTATTTTGTTTTGGATACACATTATAACATTGCTATCAGATTTCACTACGTAGTTTTTGAATCAAACTCATTGACCTATATTTAATGAGTAGTGGTTCACACAACCCATCTCGCTTAAGAATGAATTGTGTAGTGACTAGTCAATTTTTGTCAACCTATTATGAGTTATGTTCACTTAGTTTTTATTTCTTTTGTCGATTGTTTAAATGAAATTAACCTCACAATCTCTAATTTCATTGTATTTTTCTTTGGATATATTTTATGATATTGCTATTGAGTAGTTTTTTAATCAAACTCATTAACTCATATTTCATGAGTAGTTGGTTCACATAACCTATTATGAATTGTGTTCAATTATTTTTTATTGCTTTTGTTGATTGTTCAAAAGAATTTGATCTCGCAATCTCTATTTTCATTGTGTTTTGGTTCGGATATACATTTTGATATTGCTATCAAATTCAATTGCATAGTTTTTGAATCAAACTCATTGGTCCATATTTCATGAGTAGTGATTAGTGATTCACACGAATCCATCTCTCAGAAGAATGAATGGTCTACTTAACACCATTTAATTATACATATCATTATTTATATTTTTAGTTGATATTTATTCTAATGAACATTGAAATTACAATATATCAATCAAATAAGACTTACCACTCTCATTTTCAAACTGCATGAATCACTCGAGTAGCCCCCCTATAAACTACAATGTGCTTGGTAAACTTTTTCCCACATGACCAATAATGTTGACGCGACACACCCATCGGTACAACGGGGAGAGGGGGAGATTTGACCTCATAAACTCTTGCCTGCAACAAGATGTTTTAGCCAATCAAACCAAGGCCCCCGCCCCAATATAAAGACTTTTTAAAAGATCATTTGTTTCAATATTATTTTTAATACGAACTGAGTTTAACAATCAAATACATTTTATCTCCTTAAAATTTTTAAAAATATATATTTTCATACATAACAATAAAAAATCTTCAAAAGTAGCAGCTGAGAACTCAAAAACACATGATACAATTTTTCAAACTTTACAGAATGCATAAGTGGAATCTTCCTTCTGACTACCTACACATTATTTGTTACTTTAGAGTTCAACAACTCAAACCCACTTTTAACCAAAATATTCAAACAATCAAACTCAGTTAACTTGCCATGTCTGCAAGTCCAGCGGATCCTTCACCAGTAATTAGTTAAAGATAGAAAAAATGTGGAATGATTATACAGGGAGAATTTGTCTTTTTCAACTTAGCATAAGTTGAATAGCCTAATCAGTGGAGTGTGATTATGGGCGTGGGTGGAATCTGAGAGAAAACCATTGACATTAACCCACAGAAGTCCAATTAAGAGACGTCTAATCTATGCATTCCAATAATACACAGACTTCATAAGAGACGTATAAAATATTCATTCCAGAACAGGAAAAACTTTTCTAATAGTTGGTTGGATTAGTACTGAAAGATTTGAAAGCGAACAGATTATTGGATGTATTAGTCAATGTGAAATATGATCCAAGGCATAAATTTTCCACAAGTTTCTGGAACGATGAGGAATGATGTGGACTGTGGAGCAACCGGGACTTTACATGGCATGACAGTACGTGGTGTAAGATGAGCGAGAATTTTCATCTAACAGCATTAATCATACAATTCAATCCGTTAATCTTGCTTCCGCCAACCTCAGTTATGCAACATTGCTCAACAAGCAGGAACGGAATCTTATTTTCCTTTCGCTGTCCACTCCATATCTTTCTGGCCAACATCCATGGTACTCATTGGACGAGGCCAAAAAGTTATATAACCACGTGACTTTTAAGCGATTGCTTCTGCCTTCATTAAGTTCTAGTATAATCTACAGTGAGTGCTGTGGATTTTATATTATTCGGGCTATTTAATATGGGAGTACAAGTTCTTGGGTTGAAACTTCTTCGGTGAAGAGTCAAGGACTGAAGGGTATTCATTCCACCAATTTCACACGGGACGATCTTGGCCTCATTCTTTATTGTGTTGGAGTCTTGCACACAGCAAGACTTGGTCCACGGTGGACTGGTTAAAAATCATTCAACTTCACCAATAGATCAAGGGCTTATTGACTGAGATTGATTATTTTCCACTCATCTTTTTAAAATGTGTAGTATTGTTTTATATATGATAATCTGTAAAAAAACGAACAGTGGTAACATGATGATTTTAACATTTGTGATGTTAAATTGTAATATATATATATATATAAGACGATGTAATGGCGAAATTAGTAAATTTATGTTATTTTTCTTTTACTTTGTCTTTATTTTAAGAAAATGTTTTGATATATGTATATAATGATAAATGATGTGATTTTGTGTAAAGTTGAGCTTTATCTATATATATATATATATAAAGATATTCAGTTTGATTTAACCATTTGCTCATCTAGGGTGATTTCCATTGTGATCACAGGATAAATCTCATAATTAGAGACTTGACCCATCTTCTTTTTAAACTTAAAATTCAAATTTGATTCACTAGTCCCTTTTATTTTCCTACTTTGAGTTGACTAAGTACATGTTTGTGTGATTTGGTGCTTTGTACTAGTATTAAAAGGCTTTCATTAGTATTCATACTTTAATCAACAAGCAGGAAGGGAATCTTACAGTTTTTTTAATGACAGGAGGATTTTATATTATTCACAAATAATTATTAGCTACGTAATATGGGAGCACAAGTCTTTGGGTTGAAACTTCTTCGGTGAAGAGTCAAGGACTGAAGGGTATTCATTCCACCAAATTCACATAAGGTACAATCTTGGTCTCATCCTTTATGGTGTCAGAGCCTTGCACACAACAAGACATGGTCTGTGGTGGACTCGTTAAAAACCATTCAACTTCACCAATAGATCAAGGCCTCATTGATTGAGATTGATTATTTTCCACTAGCCTTTTTAAAATGTGTAATATTGTTTTATATATGAATATGTAAAAAATGAGTGGTTGAAACATCAGTGATTTTGACATTTGTAATGTTAAATTGTAATTTATTTTTCAATATATATATTTATTTAAAGACATGTAATGGTGAAATTAGTAAATTTATGTTATTTTTCTTTTAGTTTGTGTTTATTTTAAGAAAATATTTTGATATATGTATATAATGATAAATGATACATGATTTTGTGTAAATCTTATATATATATACATACATATATACATATATACATACATGTATATATGTATATATGTATGTATATATATATATGTATGTATATATGTATACATATGTATATATATGTATATATATGTATATATGTATACATGCAGGAGAGAGTATGGAAAGATGGACAGACATGGAACTGGACATGGAAGGAGGGACAGGGGAAGGAATGGAAGGGACAGGAAAGTTATCATAAAAAGACAACCCAACTTATAAGTATCCCTGAATGATGGAGTTCTGACCGAGATAGGAGTGAGATAACAAAATGCATGAATCAGTTAAGTGACTTTATCTTGTGTGCAAAACAAAGAATAAAGCACATGACTAATTGAAATGCATAATTAATGCCATAACACTAGCAATCAGAACAAGATGATCTTTTCCTAAGTTTTCATTAAGCACTAGAGTAAATATTAATTAATTTACTCCAACACCCCCGCTAAATGTTAACTAAGGAGAAGCAAAAAACTGATGAAGGAAAAGAATGCAATGATGGATGTAGAATGGGTCCCAGCTATAAGGCCTGATGAGGTACCCATGAAAAAGTAATGAAATCACTCATAACTAGAGAAAAGGACAAGACCACATGGGAAAAAATCATCTCCAAAAGAGAGAAAAAGAAATGATTGTACTAAAGAAAAAAGGATAGAAGGAGGACTCAATGTGACCCCCCAAGGACTACTTTTGTCATGCAAGTAAAATAGATGTTCCCCCGATAGGAGAGAGAAAATGAGGATATGAATCCCCCCACAATGAAATAGCTCATGTGCCAATGATGAAAGTTGGAAGACAAAATATAATCCACTGCCTACAAACAATATTTCTCCCCTTAGGAATAAATAGATCCACTGGTGATTGGAGAAGCCAATCCAAAAGAATGGTTGATTCTGGAATCCAAATCCTTATGATGTGTGCCTCTAAAAACTGTTCACGTTTCCACATGTTGGAAAGCGATAATTTTGATCCAAGATCCTATGAAGACTGATAGAGAACAAGTTGCAAAGGTGATGAATATGGTGGGCCAACAACAGTGATGTGGTTGTCAACAATTTATCCAAACTAAAGAAGAAAGTTGCAACTACTGAAGAACTGCAAAGATGCCCTTCGTTAGGGATGATGCCATTTTTTATCCAATGATCAATATTGTCTGGCTAGAAAGAAACTCTGGAAGCACACAAGGACATGACTCTAGAAGCACGTGAGGATGCGACTTTGGAAGCTCATGTAGTTAGGAATTTAGAACAAAATAACACTTTTGGTTGCTGATTGGAGAAACAATGTGGAGCTTGATAGTTAATTAGCAACTTTTAATATTCTAAGTTTGTTTATTCATAAGCAAAATGAAAGAAACCTATACTAGATGCTTTAAGTAGAAAGCCCCATATGAACTTTATCTAAGTTCAATTTTTACAAAGCTCCAAATTTTCCTAGATCTTTATCATGTGGTGCTTGCAAAGCACGTACAATTTTTAAAGAATCAATGAGGAAGAAAGCAAGGAGCATGCAAAAAAATATTAGGGAAAGAAGCATGCATGCATATAGAAACAAAGGTTTACATCTGCCTCCATTGTGGAGAAAATCTTCACAGAAATCTACCAAACTCAACTCTAAAGTCAGTTCTTAGTAAATCACAACCTCCAAATAAATGAATTGGCCTCCTCATGCATGCACCTCATGCTTCATGGGTTTGATTGATGCCTGGTTGTGCAAGGGCCGAGTGGATTGAATTAGTTTTCAATGCTAAATATGGCACCAATGCTACTGCAACAAATTTGCATCACCACCAAATATTAGGAGGTTGATTCCCCCATATGTGAGTCATAGTCACTTCTAAGAAATGACTGACATAGGCATCCTATAGATTGCAATTACCTCCAAGTAAACTCTCTTTGACTTAGCTTCAATGTATGGTGTAGCTCTTACATTGGTTGGTTTGCAATAGAGGATTCACTGTGTATGATGCCTCCTAAAGAATGTTGTTTGATACGAAAAATCATGCTTAAACAACCCCTTCAATAGACATTCATGCTTCTAATATGTAAAATTGTACCTCAAAAAAAAAACATAGATTTGGCGTTGAAGAAAATAGATAGGACTACCTAAACAGAGCCAAGAATCTTAACAGAGCCACTTTGGAAGTTGTGCAACATATATGGAAGGTTATAAACTATCATTGATATGGCAACTTCTATTTGATAGGTGTGGCTTGAAAAAATGGTCTCCACTTCCAACGCAACAGTGGGTCTCCTACAAACACCTCCAATATCACATTACCAGAAGAAACCTCTCTTCTATGAAGTAGCCCTCTACTTTGACTAGAAAAATGTGTTGCAAAAAATAAGACCAAAAATGACTTCAAATCAAATAAAAAAGGCTCAAAGTGGCTCTGATACCATATAAGATTTACCAAGATCAATAAGTTGAAACTGATCACAAAATGTAGTTAATTACATTAGGAATGATGATTACAAAGTTATAGGTTTAGGATGCACTTGTCAAGAATGACAAGTGTCCTAGTAAACTTGAGTTATCAAAAGACCAACTCAACTTAGATCCTTGAATGGTGGAGTTCTAACTGAGAGAGGAGTGAGATAATAGAATGCACGAATCAGTTAAGTGACTTTATCTTGTGTGCAACACAAAGAATAAAACAAATGACTGATTGAAATGAATAATTAATGCAATAACACTCGCAATCAGAACAAAATAATCTTTTCCTAAGTTTGCATTAAGCACTGAATTAAATATTAATTAATTTACTCCAACAATATATATATATATATATATATATATATATTCTTATGCATTTAGTTCTTATCTTATTCTTATATGCAGATTTTCATATAAATAATTGGGATTTTGTGTAAAGTTGAGCTTAGTTTTTAATCACATCCATCCCTGAGTATAAAGAGCATTATTAGGTATGTGTGGATAACTCTGAAAAGTAGGGTCTTTAATGGCAAAAATTAGAAAACTCAGTTAGGCAACTTGATGTGGAAAATTTGAATAAGTTTAACCATATCTATTCTAAAAAATATGTGCTAAAGGTGGAATTTGTAGTAAATTGAATGTAGTTTCCTAAACTACTTGTAGGGTTTTTTTTTAAATCTATTCATTTTAGTGGAAAATTTGAAATTCTAATGCGTGAGGGTAATTTAAATTCCCTGTAGTGGAAAAATAAGAAGCATGTGGTCCTGGTCTCAATTAGCCTGTAACCACAATAAAATGATGATATGTTTTTGTAATATATTTTAGATATAAGTAGAGGACTCATGTCCCTACGGTGGATGTATATCGCTTTGTAAATTTTTTCCAAGTAAATAATACTAGTTATGAATTTTTATTACAACTTTTAAAAAATATAAAAAACCTTGTGGCTGTCCTGGACTAATCTTTTAACTTATCAAAACTTCACGGAAATTCATTTTAACTCATAGTATGCCAAGTATAGAATGTGACACATGTTTCGTAATCTGTAAAATGTGATACCGCTTTTTGAAAGCTATAGATATTTTTCAATTAGCCTATCAGTCAAGACTTTAGTTGTAATTCAAATAGAAAATGAATAAAAATTATTTATTAAATTCAAAGTAAAACATAATTTATATTAGTGGAAACTTGGTAATCTCCTTTAAAAACCCTTTTCGTTTCATCAATTTTAGGTGTAAAAGAAAGTTGTCGACCACATACCCCTACATAGCCATCATCATATCACCACTTTTTGGCCCATCATGATCCTGCACATACCCATTACCTTATTTTTATTTGCACATTTTTCGTATACATTTATTTATCAAATCATTTATGACACTTATCCATACACCTATCTTAACTTAGTCGTTATTCCCTTTTATTTAACCATTTGCTCATCTAGGGTGATTTTCATTATCATAGGATAAATCTCATAATTAGAGACTTGACCCATCTTCTTTCTAAATTTAAAATTTAAATTTGATTCACTAGTTCCTTTTATTTTCCTACTTTGAGTTGACTAAGTACATGTTTGTGTGATTTGGTGCTTTGTACTAGTATTAAAAGGCTTTCATTGGTATTCATACTTTAATCAAAATATCTTATGTCAACATTCTCTCTCATTCTAAAGTATTATAGGAGCAATCAATAGTGAAATTTTCAATTTCATGCACTAAAGGGAGTAGCTAATCTACATATATTTATCTTAGGAACCTTGTAGGTTGTCTTCTAACTTTGAACACATTTCTAGGGATTTTTTAAATAATACTAGCCTTTACATTATTGGAAGTTGCATAGTAGATCAAGTTCGATAAAGCAAGTTAAATAGTAGGAGAAGGAAATTATGTAGAGTCAAGTTCAAAGTGTTGTTGTGAATGGGGTTGTCTACCTATCTAGAGCTTCCTTTTGTGGCATTTTACACTAGTCTAGTTAAGTTTACTTGGGTCATTTAATTTTTCTCTCATGTCATAAGATTAAGGTGCATGTCGTCATCTTAATTTTTCCTATTTCTCACCCTTGCCTATATATATATATATATAAAGTTTCTCACATTGTAAAGTATTTTTTGTAGTATAATTAATCTTGTATGTATTGTATCATTTTTAGAACATAAATTGTAGAATTATTACTTCTTTTTTATGTAGAAGGTGTTGCACTATGTTGTCATCAGTGTTGTGATTGATGTCAACCTTTAGTAGAAGGTGTGTATGGTGTTGAGCAGGTGTTGCAGATGTAGCAGGGTCACTTGGTTTCTGAGTGCTTTTGAGAAAATTTCCATATAGTGTTACACCCCAATTGTGTATTTACTATTTACTATTACTATGTAGGGTAAATGTGAATGTAATTTGAATTCTAAAGGTGAATAAATTGTGCTTGCACTTTGTTATCAATGAATTATGAATGAATGTTATCTCATTTAATGATATGTGAAGAAATACATATATGTCAAATGAATGGTTATTGAATTGATATTCTAACTATGGAGATGTATTATGCATAATGCATATTTTGTTGAATAGCTGATTACCATGGGCATGTGTTAGTTGGATGTAGGTGTATGTTCAATCCTCCATGTGGAGGGGAAGTATCACTTAGGAGATCTTGGTCGGGTTACTAGTAACGTAACCTATCTGAGCTTACACACACTCACAGTAGTATGGTTGAGTCAATTTATTATGTTGGGAGTTGGTAAGTCATCCTTAGTTTCATGTTTCTCCATTAGTAAGGGTCTTAATTACTATTGAGTTCATTATTGAGTCATGTTTATTTGTTTAACCTTGTGATTTCTTCCTTGTATTACTATGTTTATATTGATGAGGGTATGTGCAGGATCATGGTATGCCAAAAAGTGGCAATGAGTAAAAAAACACATCTTTCATCGACCCAAAAACGCGAAAATATCATGTTGAATTTTTTTAGGCTTAGGTGTCAGTACACACCACCAAAGCAAACACCAATCCTAGTTTTCCATATCGGATATCCGATTTGTAAAAAGAATATATATAAATAAAATTGTTGTTGTTTTAAAGTAACGGTCTACAAATCAGATATCCGATTTGTCGACTGTTACTTTAAAACAATGAAAATAGTTGTATATATATGCTTTTTACAAATTAGATATCCGTTTCAAATCGGATATCTGATTTGTAAAAATCATATATATACAAAATTTGTTGTTGTTTTAAAGTAATGGTCTAGAAATCGGATATCCATTTCAAATCGGATATCCGATTTGTGTACACATAGATGTAAGGGTTAATGGTATGTGGTAGAAGGTTTAAGGGTTAAACTTTAGGGTTTAGGGTATATGGTAGAGGGTTTAAGGGTCAAGGGTTATAAGGGTATAGGGGAGAGAGATAGATGGATTTAGTGTGTGAGAGAGTGACCTGAGAGAGTGAGATAAGGTTAGAGAGGGTGGGAGAGTGGGGTAGAGTGGGAGAGAGGGAGGAAGAGGGTGGGAGAAAGTGGGAGAGGGTGGTAGAGAGTGGGAGAGAGGAAGAGTGGAAGAGGAGAGGGAGAGGGGAGAGTGGATGGAGAGGGAGGAAAGAGGAGGAAGAGGGAGGAATGGAAAGAGGAGAATGGGAGGATGGGTGAGGAGGAGAGACCCAAGAGGAGGGGTAGGATGAAAAGATTCTGAGAGAGAGAGAGAGGGTGATGGTTTAAGGGGTTTAGGACATGGCAGAGGGAGGGAAGGGTGGAGGAGAGAGACGGAGAGAGAGTGGATGGAGATAATGGAGAGAGAGAGAGAGATGGGAAGGAAGGAGTGGAGAGAGGGACAAGGGGTGGATGGAGAGGAGAGTGGGGAGGGAGGGTAGATGGAAACCATGAAGGAAGAAGGGAACAGGGTTATGGTTAAGTGGTAGAGGGGAGAGAGGGAGAGAGGGAGTCTTGAGGGCAGAGGTAGGGGGCTTTCCATGGCCAAGGGCCTAGGTTGGCAGAAGGAGAGGATAGAGGGGAGTGAGAGAGATAAAGGGTAGAGGGAGGGATAAGAGTGAGTGGAGAGACCTGAGAGGGGGTGGAGGGTGAGACTTGAGAGAGAAGGAAGGAAGGGAATGGAGACAGGTAGAGGGAAGGAGGGGAAGGGAATGGAAATGAAGGAAGGAGAGAGGGAGGAGAGGGTGGAGGGAAGGGAGTGGAGAGAGAGGGGGAGGGTGGACGGAGGAAGGGAAGGGATAGAGGGCTGGCCTAGAGCCTAAGGGTTACAATAGGGTCAGGGCTTCATGGGCAGAGGGAGATATAGAGAGGAGTGAGAGAGAGAGGAGACTCTGAGAGGGAGATGTGTGGAGGGAGGGTCTCTGAGAGAGGTAGATGAAGGGGCTTAGGGGTTTAGGTTTAGGGGTAGAGGGGATAGGAGATTCAGTGGAGGAGGAGGGTGGAAGGGGGAGGAGAGAGAGGGAGGATGACGGAGGGAAGGGAAGGGAAGGAGGGGAGAGAGATAGAGTGGAGGAGAGAAGTTCCCAAGAGGAAGAGGAGGTAGGAGGGAGAGTCTTGAGAGAGAGGGGGGGAGTGGGAGAGAGATAAAGGGTAGGGGGTTTAAGGGTTTAATGATTTAAGGGTTAAGGGTAGCGAGCTAAGGGTAGAATGGAGAGACTTAGGAGTGAGTGAGTGAGTGAGAGAGACACTTGAGAAAGGGAGAGGGGGTATGAGGAGGAGAGAGAAGGGAGGGACGGAGAGGGGGGGAGGATAGGGATAAAGGACATGGTAGGGGTTTATGGAGGGAAGAAAGGGAATGGTAGGGGAGGATACATAGAGGGGAGGGAGGAGAGAGAGACCTGGAAGAGGGAGACGGGGGTAATGGAGATAATGGAGAGAAAGAGGGGTGCAGAGCAGAGGGTCTTGGGGGTTTAGGTCATGGGCAGAGGAGAGACAGAGGCATTATGGAGAGAGTGAGAGAGGGAGAGACAAAAAGGCAGAGGGACATAGATAGAGGAGAGAGACTGAGAGAAGGAGGTGGAGGGTGGAGGGAGAGGGAGGGAAGGTTAAGGGGGAGAGAGATAAAGACATGAGAGAGGGGTAGGTGAGAGAGAGGATAGAGGGAAGGAAGGACATGGTTTAGGAAACAGGAAGAAGGTGGAAGGAGGGAAAGGCAGAGGCAGAGACAGGAGTGAGAGAGAGAGATCCTGAGAGAGGCAGAGAGGGGTAGGAGGAGGAAGGAGGAGAGATATAGGGTAAAAGGGTTACATAGAGGGTAGAGGGTTCATACATGGGTTAAGGGTAGAAGGAGTGAGTGAGAGAGCCGACCCGGAGAGGAGAGGGGGCGAGGGAGAGTCTCAGAGAGAGAGGGTAAAAGGGTTTATGGTTTATGGGTAGAGGGGACAAGGGTAGAGTGGAGAGACATAGGAGGATGGTAGAGAGAGAGGTCTCTGAGAGAGGGAGAGGGGTGGAGGGGAGAGATGAGAGAGAGAGAGAGAGAGGGAAAGAGATAATATTTAAATATTTTATATGTTAGTAATATTAATTAGTTATATAATATTTTATATATTA
>VDFB02208799.1:0-17060 GCA_007258455.2 Sequoia sempervirens | reverse complement strand
GTTATACATCGGATCAAATTGTTTATCTATCATATATGATATATTTTGAATTTATATTTTTATATTGTGTTGTGTTTACTCATGTTGTAATTGACAATGATTGTCGTTGTTAATTTGTTTAACTTATATGCTTCGTGAAGGTCATCAAGGCATGAATGGCCGGCTTCCACAGGGACTTAAAAGTTATCCCAGACAATTTAGTAGGTTTCCCTACTATGAGCAGCTACAAATTGTGCATTTGTTTGATACAAGGCATATCAGAAATAATATAACAGAAACATTATGGAAAATATTGGATGGAAGGCATGAAAAAGAAAAAATTGTCAAAATTTAGAAGTGATCTCAGAAGCCAATCATGCAATGAAAAATGTCATTCAATTAAATAGCGATGGAGAATAAATTAATATAAGTGCCCTTCCTTATTTATCAACAAAGCATCAAAGCAATGCTATAAAAGAAGTCATACGAAAAATTCAATTTCCCACAGGAATTGCTGCGAACATAAACAATATAATAAAAAAGAAAGGTGAATTTGGGTCAGGGATGAAAACACATGATTGGAATACCTTCATTAAGGTAATTATTCTGGTATATTATATGCACTTGTATAATGCATGTACTTTTTAGTGTATTATGTTTACTACTTTTGGAAAAATAATGAAAAGATCATTTTATAATTGTTGTAGTACATTCTACATCTATCTCTCCTAGACAACTTTGACAACAATGTCAAGCAAGTTATATATGATCTTGGAAAATACATGAGGTAAGTAGTGATATTTGTTCAATTCGTTGTATACATCTTATAATTGCCATTTTTTTTACTTGTTATGTAATATACTGTATATTTTTGTTTAATCTCGTTAATATATTTGTGTCTTGAATCACTTGTAGATGGCTATCATCTAAAGAAATCCATAAAGAAGATATAAATTATTGGAAGAGAAAAATTCCTCGTCTAATGTGTGAAATGCAAAAGTATCTACCTTCGACATTTTTCAATGCACAAGAACACTACCTCATACACCAAGTTGAGGAGATTGAATTGTGTGGACCTATACACACAAGGTCAATGTGGATGGTTGAGAGGCACTTGAAATTTTTGAAGGCTTTGGCTAGACAAAGAGAACATCCTGAGGGTTCGATGGTGGAGGGATATATGGTATACTAGAACATGGTATACATTAGTGAATATCTTCCTAAGTTTGTAGCAAAGATCCAATGAGATCGCATTTGGGATCCCAACTTCATTAAAAAATTTGAAGGGGAGTACCTAATGGGGAAAGGTAGATTGAGGAAAGTGAGAGGTAATTATAAGATGGTCATGGAGATTAATTGGAATACATTTTACATATGGTTTTTATGTATATTGTAGTTATTTAATTTTTAATCTTCAATATACATCAATTATAAATTAAGGTCGTATACTGTGGTATTTAACTAATTATACATAGTTTGTGAATTTCAAATTTTTTTGATACAATTGGTCGAGAGTGGAATGCACTACATTTGTACATCGCCAACAATCTTGATTCGATGATGGTATGGATTGAACGATGTCAACAATATGGTCACACATTAACATGGGAAGGTGTGGCTTCATTGGATAAAGAAGCTCATCATAATGGAGATTCCAATGTTCCACAAAGGGAAATTGATTTAGCATATGGTTTAAGAGATAAACAAGTATGCATACATATATTAATCACCCATATTATTTAATTATTTTCAATTATATTGATGTATATATATGTTGAGATTTTTTTTTTACAGACATTCAATCAAGAATAAATATGTTTATCAACTGACGATATTGCAATAATTTTTACATGTTTGACATATTGTAGGTGAAACACCACAAGGCTATGTGGTGCAATGGTCATAAATTTTGAATCAAAATGTTGGATGACATGAAGAAAACTTGTGATTCTCGCAACTATAGTCTTTAGGTGACTAATGTTTCATCTAGGAAGTTTATTATACATCCGTTCTAAAAAATTGATAATTATGGAATTTTGATGATATACTGACTTAAGTCCATATTATTAATTTTGTTCGCTAGTCTTAACGGTACGTGCTACTTATCAATGAATATGATCCGCAGAGAACTCCGGCATTAAATGATAACATTTATCATGGTTAATACAAGGTCGATCGAGTGAGCTGGAAATGAGCCCCATGTTCTTCCAAGCCAATGTGAGTAGGTATTTTACTTAGAGGTTCCAGGTAAACCCGGTTGGTCATTTGTTGTTAGACATGATCCAAGAGGAAGGCTAGTAAAGCATAATGTGGTGGAAGAAGAAGATACCGAAGAACTAGAAGATGATGTAGATGATGATCAGGACCAACAATTAGTTGATGATGTCCTTAATGAAGATGTCGAAGAGGAGGAACTACATCATGATGATGTAGGATTTAATGTTCATGAAGATGATATCCATGTGGATGATGAAATTATCAAAACTAATATTGATGACAATGATGATGATATATGACCAATCCTTACAATGTTGAATCTGATTGATGATACAAAACAAAGAGTTGGATGAAGAAGAAGATCAATGACATTGAAATGTATGAGTTATGTGATTATATTATCTATTTACATAATTTTGATAGATATATTTGACTGCCGCATAATTAATTCACGATGTTTTTAATTTTATGCTATCACATAATTAATTTAATGATGTACTTTTAATGTTTGAAAGGTCAAAGAATTAAAACATTTCAATAGTGATGTTAACAACCTTGAAATTAGTGTGTTTTATGTTTCATGTGATCATAAAAGATTAAAAAGTCAGTTGTAGAGGTGGTTGTTTAGTGGTTGATGTGTAAAGGCCTTTAACAAGCATAAAGTGATCATTGTAGTGGTTGTTGATGGCTGAGGATTTAAAGTACAAGCTCTTGATATTAGAAAATCTATGTTTTTCTTCAAAATTTCTATTTTTTTCTTGTTATGTAGCACTGTACGGTCACATGCAACCATATTTTTATGTGAAATAAATTCCAAGTCATGAAGATATGTGTCAGCTTTGATTTGAATATGATTTGAGGGCTTAAGGCATTGATTTGAGTTAGAAAGCTTCATTTCTTTGCATATAACCCGGTTACCCTTTTTTTGAGGGTTTCTGCTGGTTTAAACATGATATAAAGCGTGGCTCTTACACTTTGTGATTACCGTAGCTTGTGTAAGAGGTCCCATGGATATCAAGCAGTAATTGTAGGATGCATGAATAGGGCGAGGATGAGAAATAAAGAAGGTATGTAGCTAATGTCCCTAAGAGCTTTGTGAAGAAAAGCATGTGAAATGAGAGGTTCAACCCTAGGTTTCATCAAAACATGTATGTGGGAGATGTGATTTTATGAATTTTTATCCATGTGCAGACCTAATGGGTTGTTTTGAACACTAATATAGACACACACAATAATATATGTGTGTGTATGTATGTATATGTATTTTTAAATGTAAATGTAAATGCAATTATCGGATGCTCTCCTAGAACAATAAATGCAACATATCATTAAAGAAATCTATATCTATGTATATAAATGTGTATTTCTAAATGCAAGTGTAAATGCAAAGAGTATATGGTTTTGTAGTGTTATAGATACAACATATCCATAAATTAATGTAATTGAAATTCTAAAGTCTTCAACACATATAATATGAAATCGATCAAACTAATAAACTACATGAGAAATAAATGAAAATAGTAAATGCATATGTATGTGTATTTTTAAATGTAAGTGTAAAATAAATAAGAATAATGAAAATTATAAAAGAATATAAGGAAAGGCTTAGAGTTTAGAGTGGCAGAGAGATAGAGGGTAGAGGGTTTAAGGGTTTAGAGTTTAAGGGTTAATGGTTTAGGGTTTAGAGTTAAAGGTAGAGGGTGTTGGTTTGTTTTTTACACTATAACTAGGTTGGTCTTCTAATCTACCTATGGGATTGCCAATTCCAATCAAGGGCAGCTTGAAGGACCTAGACCAACTGACGAGGACTTTAAAAAGCCTCCTATACTTTGGGCTCTGCAAGACCCGGGAGGGCGATCCCTTAATGTGTTTACAACCTCTACACCAATATCATAAACAAAATTAACACATAACATATAATCCCATTGAATATCTCAACAAAATAGGATAATATTGAATAAAATTGGATGTTCACCGATAATATCAACTATGTGGAGCATGAGATAACTACAACACAATCCATAGTAAAATATAGTCATTAATTTGAAATTTGTAGCAAGCTCCAGGAAAAGACAAACAGTTATTGAACTACACAAATAAGTACAACTTAGATTAGTGTCGTATATCCATTGCAGGAGTCAAATTCATAAGCATCTAAAGGTTTATGATAGATTTAATACATAACATATAACTTA
The DNA here is from genome assembly GCA_007258455.2 of Sequoia sempervirens. Classification (NCBI taxonomy): domain Eukaryota; kingdom Viridiplantae; phylum Streptophyta; class Pinopsida; order Cupressales; family Cupressaceae; genus Sequoia; species Sequoia sempervirens. The sequence goes on along the minus strand of VDFB02208799.1, from coordinate 12,669 downwards.
TAAGATCCCTAACAATATTGCATTACAATTTCATGAGTATGCATTCTCTCCCAATACTACTTATCAAATCCTTATATAGAACATATCCGCCTATAATCTCATTCAAGCATTTTAATTAATTTCTTGAATTAAAGCTAAAATAAGGATTATACAAACCACAATAGTGAGATGAATGAAACAAGCCTTAGTCATCTTATTCAAAATTCAGCTATGCATGTATAGTGGAGAGACATGAGTTTGAAATTATCATTTCAACTCAAATGCTAGTATTGTTATACAAAATTAAATCCCTGTGAATTCAAAACCAATTACAAAATAACTCAGAACCTAAATTGTATTTCTCTCTAAAACCATCATACTTTACAATTTTCTCTGCAACTTCACCTAGACTCGACCAAAAATTATCTAACTTGCTAACTCGTAATTTTGGCCTTGAAATCCTTCTTATAGAAAATGAAGGAGAAAACAAGCATCAGGCCAGAAAGTACACATCACCATCCAGTTGGAAAACCTGGTGATATTCCAAAAATTGTTACAATAGCCATCACCTTGGAGAATATTCTTGTTCATCATGTTAGCTGAGAAAAGTTGATGCAACAACAAAAAACCGCAAGAAACCCGTGCTGAAAATGCCATCAAAGCAAAACTGGAAACCATTGTAACCGCAACATCCAATTTACCACTTGTTAGTAGTCCATTTCTTTTACTCTTCCTCAGTCAAATATTTAGTTACCTATTTCTGGTATTCTTCATCAGTCGACCAGTCAAAATTAATCACCTCATTCACCTTGGTATTATAAGGTGTATTTTACCACTACTTGATTTGCATCTCTTTCAAAAGCTTCCAAAAATGAGCAAGTACTAATGATTTTATCCATACAACTCACCAACAAGTCATAATATGACTCATCACAAATTAATTTAATTTGATCATTGATGACTTCACTTGCTTGATCCTGCCAATGCTGGAGTGACTTGATTTTCCCCTACTCATCAATTATATCTAGTAACAATGTGTTACCCCAATCATTAAAATTCTTCACCAATTCCTTGATCTTCCTACTCAAATCATCTGGTAGGATCTGAAAACCTTGCAATGATTTAACCAACACTTGAGTAGGCTTTAATGATTGGGGCCTATTATAATTTGTATCAAACCTTAAAGCCTTATACATGACATCCAAATCACTGGCCCTAGGGATCAAATTTTCAATCAATGGTATCACTACTTCCTGATCCCTATCAATATTCTTTATTGCATCTAACAATAAAGAATATATAGAATGTATAGATAGCAATTTACTATCAACCTTTTCATTTAAATTCCTCAAGACAGTAGTAACAATCTCCTTTTGCTTTTAAAGAGATCCCTCCTCACTTACCTTCAATGATGTCTTCAATTCATCAATTCTTTACAAGAGCTGCTTCTTTGTAGGATCAACATAGCACTTTGTTTCTTCATCAATTTATTCTAAAGGAGGGGTGAGAGAAAGATTCTGACTGGGAGACCCTGGTGTGGAAACAATTGGAGAAGTAGGAGGCACTGGCCCTGCTATGGAAGGTAATGTATTGGTCCCTGGAGCACTTGATGTCTCCCCAATCTATTTATACCTAAACCTTTCCACCTCAGTCTGCAACTCAACACTCCTTTGTTGTATCTTGATGTATTCCTCAATCAAAAGGTTATACTTCTCCATTAGGCTCTTCTTTTTAGCCTCCTCCCTTTTAGCACTCTTTTGGGCCAATTTGGCCACATTCACAATCAAATTAGTGGCCTCAGTGGTTGAGGTCTTTGAAGCTCTCTTTATTATTAATCCTCCTCTAAAATTTGGATTAATATCCATAACATTTGGCTTTCTTCCTTGAGGGGCCAATGACCAAATTTCCAAAGTTTCATATTCCTCACTGAAGGTGGAATCTTGCAATGCTGCTTTGGCTTCTTCTTCAAAATCTTGCAAAGGATGCTTAGACTTTAAAATAGCATTAAATGCTACAACATCTGCAATGTCCCATTCAGGTAGAATCAACACACCAACCTAACTCACCAGTCTTCTTCCCTCTTTAGAGTGATGTTCTTAAATTCCTCCATTAATTCAGCTTTTACCTCCTCATCATTATCCTAGTCTGACCTGTCAGGCCTTAGTTCTCTTCTATTATTACATTTCTCTTGATATTCTTCAAATTTCATTCTCCATACCAATTGAAAGAATATAGGAGTTTTTACAAATGTATTGTCATCTAGAAAATCCTTACATGCTTCCATTCTTGCATCTTGTACACTTTTTCCTTTCATATCTAAATCAGATAGAACCAATTCAACTGGCCTAGGAGGGGTAGGCGTACCAACCTACATGTCCTGATCAGTAACAATAATTTCATCCATCAGATCCTCCTGTGGTTGATCAATTCTTTTTCTTTTAGGGCTTGGCTTGAATGGTGGTGATGAGGGACTGTCTTCTGGTGATGATTCTAAATCAATTATTTTAATTTCCCCAGGCACTTTGAATTTTGGACTTGGTTGTGAAGGAAACTTCATTATTTTCTTTCCTTTTTTGTCCACTTTCTCTTCACCACTGCTATCATCCTTTTTCCTCATGTAAATAGGCCACCTTTCTGTAGGCTGGTATGTTGGCCTTGTTTCAATTGGTCTGACACCTTGTTCCTGTACACCTAGACTCGGTTCTAAATTTATCTTTTTGGTCCTCAATGTGCCCATAATTTCCTTGAAGTTATCCATTAGAAATACAATCTTCTTATAGTTTGGATTGAACTCCAACAATGGATTATACTTTGGATCCATCTTATGCACAATATCCAATAGCTTATCATAAGCTATCAATTTCTCCTTGTTCAACTCCTACCTATTTAGATCAAATTCATTTCTGATCAAATCCTCAGGAAATTTGAACTCATGCACAAATTTTTGAGCCTTTATTCTTTGTCTGAAAAGAGCAAAGAAACCATCAGGATCATGTCGTCGCTTTGTACCACACCTCAAATGGTAATCAGCAAAGAATTTCTCAAAATGCACCCAACCTCATTTTGAAAAGGAAAAATCAAACACCACTATATAATTAGGGAAAAATGTTCCCTTACCCCTCCCTGTGAGGTTGTCCTCATGGATAAAACCCATTTTCCACATAACTTTTGCAAACCCCACTCTTGGTGGCACAGTATATGGTAGTATATGGAGGGTTGCTTGAAAACTGTATACTCTAAAAAAAATGTTGAGTGGGTATGGGATAATGTCACCCCAGTTATGGAAAACTTTCAATTCTGGCTTCCTCCCTTTTGGCCCGAGGAAATCATGCAATTCCTCAAGGATCTTGGGTACATTTGCCATCATTCTAGCCCTCAATCTAGAGCAAAGCAATTATCAAATTACACATAACTGGTGCTTTCCTTATTGCAAGATAAATTTGTAGCCCATAATTGTACTGACAATTTTTCTCCATCAACCGATTGCTTTAATTCAATCTTTTCAGAGAAAAATTTAGCATTCTTGAACAAGAACATATGCATCGACATAAAATACTAGAATAATTGAGTGCCGGTATCATTTTTCTGCAACTTTGACAACCCTTCATGTATCCTCTCAACCAAGAAAGAAGCAAAATCATATGTCATAGAGAAGTTAGGGTGTTGTATTTGCACCCACATGAACATGTATGCAATAGGCATCACTGCACCAGGACTGAAACCTAAAATCTAACACAATGAATAGAAAGTGGCCAAGAAATGATTTGCAAAACAGTTTAATTTGAAAAGTTCCTGGTCACTGGGGCTGATATGAAATCATGAACCTCTTGGCCTAGCCAGATGAGGTGGAAGCAACTTAGCTCTAAAAAGAGACTTCAACTTTGAATATTCTTGTTTCATTTCCTTAAGATTTATAGGAACCAAGTCTTCACTCAGTTCACTCAAGTCAAAAATTTGTTGGACCTCTTCTCAATTAACGCTCAACAAAACCTTTCCATCATTATCCCTGATTACCCATGTGACAGGGTTATATCTTGCAACCATTGCCCTAAGTAAGTCTATGTCAGGGAACACGTTTGGGACCACCAACTTTCCCAAATCATACATCTAGCCATTTGAAAAGGGGTGAGGAAAATTCCTCTATCCATACCATAATCTAAACATTTCCAAGCCTATGAGAGGAACCATAGCATCGACAATGTTAGAGCAATTATATACTAACCCTTCGCCCATGATTTTCCCTCACATTAGAACCAATCCCTTCTTCCTATCATTCGTTGAGCAGGGAAATTGATCCAGGAAATCATCGTACAAGTTTATTTTTAAATAGTCAACTTGGCTAGAATGTTGCTTTGGCAGTGCCATCTTGGACAAACTAGGGTCTTTTTACAATTTCACACTTCGAATAGCTAGGAATAACCAAAGATAGGAAATTATAGAACAAAACACTACAATTTCTCACAACTATAATTAAACTATAGCCCTAACACATTTATCAACAAGCTCAATGACAAGCACAACAAATCTTTTCCCAAATTCAAGTGCAGAATGACCGGGAAGCACATAAATTAACTCATGGCTTTGTTTGTAGAAGTCTCAAATTCTAGTTTTAGAGATTCACAACTTCACTTTCAGCTCTAAAACTACTCTGATAAATACTTGAATGCTTTGTGATACAAATAAAATAGGAGAATTGATTTTATCTCGATCAAATCATGCCAACAAATGTCTCATCCGCCATTAAAGCACACTCGTGTGCTGCAGGAATGACTCCAACCATATTTGATGCAGATTTAAATTTTAGCCTTCCACATGGTGGTCACCCGTGATATCGCAATTAGTAAGGTCCTGCAACTTTGGATCACGCAATGGCAGGAAACCGTAGATTTTGAGCATTCATGATCTTGTTCCTTCAACACAGTCACCAACCTTATTATTAATTATTGAGTAGTTTTTCATCAAGATTAAAACGTATCTGCTAATTTAAAACATGTGCACCTCAAGAACACTTTATTAACCCACCTTTTAATGTATTAAGGCCAGATTAATTTACCATAGTATTTCCTTCATTCCTTCATCTTCATAAGATGAAACATGTGGCACCCACCCGTGATATCGTGATCAGTAAAAACCTTGCAACTTTCAATCACGCGATGGTGAGAAACTGTTAAGATCTGATGACAATTGATTGACGGTCAACCAAACTTATCACCTTTGGCCTCACCAAATAGGACATGTGGCACCCACCCATGATATCATGATCAACCAAAGTGGTGTGGTGGGATCATCGCGGGATGGCGGGGAGCAGCTAAGATCAAATGATAGTTGATCAATGGTTGCAAAAACTTCATCCTTCTGCAAAACAAAACATTTATTAAAAGGACAAAGGGACATCACTAGGCGGATGGTAAACAATGACATAAGCTGTTTTTAAATGATGAAACACGGGGCCAATCGAGACTTTGGAAAATAAAGCCCTGCGGAGGAAATAAAATATTAAAACAAACGGACTCATCTTAGACGGAATGATAGGACATAAGTCATTTTAAAACCCCTCAAAAAGAAACATCGAAATAGATCCCAACCAAGGCGTAAAATAAACACAAGGGTTTTATATGAAAATAAAGCTAAAACCACCAACCTAAGGAAAATTCTGACACCATGAAAGACCGGTAACACCAAGTAGGGTAGGAATGGAACATAAGGAACAAAATTATAAGGTTCCATCAGAAAGGAGAGAGATAGAGGGAGTGAGTGAGAGAGAGATACCTGAGAGAGGGAGAGAGGATAAGAGGGAGAGTCTTGAGAGAGAGAGAGGGAGGGAGTAGGAGAGAGATAGAGGGTAAGAGGATTTAAGGATTTAAGGGTTAAGGGTAGAGAGAACCAAGGGCAGAGCTTTTATGATCCCAAGAGCTTATATATATATATATGTGGAGTGGAGGAGTCCCTGAGAGACAAAAGGGGTGAGGGCTTCATGTAATTTAGAGCCCATGACATGGGCTTGCCTAGGGTCAAGGGCAGAGGGAGAGAGATAGAGAGAGTGAGTATATATCCTCGAGAGAGGGAGAGAGGGTAGGAGGAGACCTGGAGAGAGAGAGAGAAACAGAGTGCAGAGGGTTTAAGGGTTTGGGGTTTCATGGGTTAATGGTAGTTTGTGGTTATGGGTAGAGGGAGAGAGATATAGGGATTTAGTGAGAGAGAGGGAAGAAGTGGGAGAAAGATAAAGAGTACGTAGAGGGTAGAGGGTTTAAGGGTTAAGGGTTTAGGGTTAAGGGGAGAGAGATAGAGAGGGAGTGATTGAGTGAGAGAGAGACCTAAGAGAAGGAGAGGGGGTAGGATATTGAATATACTTGAGAGAGAGATAGAGGGAGGGAGGATTAAGGGTAGAGAGTAGATGGTTTAAGGGTTTAGGGTTAAGAGTGGAGGGGAGAGAGATAGAGGGAGTGAGTGAGTGAGAGAAAGACTTGAGAGAGGGAGAAGGGGTAGCAAGGAGAGACTTGAGATAAAGTGAGTGAGTGAGTGAGTGAGTGAGAGACTCAAGAGAGGGAGTGGTGCTAGGAGGGAGAGACGAGAGAGAGAGAGAGAGATAAAGGAAGGGAGTGGGTGAGGGGTGATGGATGAAAGGGAAGGGAAGGGGTTTAGGTTAAGGGGAGATATTGGAGAGAAAGGAGTGAGTGAGAGAGACCAGAGAGGGAGAGGGGGGTGGAAATGGGAAGACATCACCCCTGAGATATATATATATATGTGAGTGGGAGAGACAGAGTGAGTGAGTGAGAGAGAGACCTAAGAGAGGGAGAGGGGGTAGGAGGGAGAGACTTGAGATAGAGTGACTAAGTGAGTGAGAGAGAGAGACTTGAGAGAGGGAGTGGTGCTAGGGGGAGAGACTCTGGAGAGAGAGAGATAAAGGAAGGGAGGGTTAAGGGGTTGAGAGAGACCCAAGAGAGGGAGAGGGGGTGGATGGAGAGACTGGAGAGAGAGAGAGAGGGAGGGAGTGGATGAGAGGGGGGGCAGGGTGGATGGAAAGAAGGAAGGGAAACAGGGAAGCAGTGGAAAGGAATAATGGAATTAAAGGGAGCTTCACCCACCTATGGAATTGCCAATCCCAATCAAGGGTAGCTCAAAGGACCTAGACCAATTGACAAGGACTTTAAAAAAGCCTCCTACACTTTGGGCTCTATAAGACCCAGCAGGGTGATCCCTTAATGTGTTTACAACCTCTGCACCAATATCATAAACAACATTAACAATAACAAATAATCTCATTTAATAGCTCAACATAATAGGATAATATCGAATAGAATTGGCTATTCATCGACATTATCAACTATTTGGAGTATGAGATAACTACAACACAATCCCAAGATAAAATAGGTCATTGATTTGCAATTTTTAGGAAGCTCTAGGTAAAGATGAACAAATTAATATTGAATCATACAACTTAGATCAGTGCCATATATCCATTGTGGGAGTCAAATTCATAAGTATTCAAGGGTTTATGAAAAATTTAACACATAAAATATACTATCCCTGATAACATTACATTGCAATCTAATCAATATGTATTCTAACCCAGTACTACTTATCAAATCCTTATACAAAACATATCCCCCTATAATCCCATTTAATCATTTTAATTAATTTCCCTTATCAACAAATGATAGGAAGAAGGGATTGGTTTTGATGCGAGGAAACACCCTACGGGAGGGATTAGTGTATAATTGTTCCAACATAGCCTGATGGAACACTGGATCTTTGCTCATGCTTGGGAAACCTTTCACCAAAAGATGCCATCAATGCACCTTACCCAAAGTATGCTTTAGGACCTCCATGCATACAAACACAAGGATTGTCATTTATCATCTTGAAGCAGTGGTACCTAAGATGGTGGTACTAACCCTCCCTTGGAAATTTCTCTCTTCTTACAATTGGATACATCATTCCTCCTTTTGATTTTTTCAAAAAGATATAAAATGATTTCTAAGCAATGCCTTATTGGGTCAATGAGATCACCAAAATTCTAGGACTTGTCAAATGAAGGTATATTATTGACACCTATCCCTTTGCTATTCACTTGTTAGGACATAGTAATGACTATCCAAAGAGAAAATGAGATAGTGGCAACAACCATTTATATTATTTATCTCACTAAAATCCATTTCATGGCTATAGTCATGTTGTCACCCAGTGTAGATTTATTTTTTCAAATTCATAGATAACATGAAGACAAACCTGTAGCCTTTAATGGTACTGCTCTTATTCATGACTATGCTCTGTTCCCTTGAAGCACCATGATTTATGATGGTTTTTATGTTGAATATCTTCATTAAAACACCCCTATGCAAGTATATTCCTTCACTATTACAGCCTATTGCTGGAATGGATGATCAATGGTATGAAAAGGTAAAAATACAACTATGCTTTTGCTTCCTTCACTACTTGTTGCTGATTGTTGATTGTTGTTCATATGCACTTGTACCATTGTAATGCTTGATGTCCTACATGAACCTGCATGGTTTTCTTGTAGCATAACCTCATAGTTGTTGTTCATTTACACTTGTACTATGGCCTTGGCTTCCAAAATAAGACCTCTCCTGAATCATAAGTACTTAATTGTCATTTGTAACTTTTTGTTTCTTGTATGCAATCATGATCCATGTTGGATCAATCATGATGACCAAAACCCCTACATGAAAGGTTATGAGCATAGCAATTGTATCTCGATCACATGATATGAGGGTTCCATTGCTGTCATAAACCTCTTGTAATGACATGTTTTCAATAGGCATATTATTTGTGTCAACTAGAGTTGATGTTTCTTGAATGTATTTCCCTTTTATGCCTTTCCTTAAAACATCATGCATTGAATGCTATCTGGCAACTTGTTCACCTAATGTTTGATTGTGAAGGCCTTGAATAGAGCCTTGTGCAACTTTAGATTTTGTTTTCTTTGTTGTCCTTCATGATACCATTGTAGCATGCATTGCTGGTTTTCCTTATCAATGAAAATGACCTTTACCTATTGCATTCACTTTCACCAGTACACCCATGAATGAATAATATCAATCCCCTTTGCCTCTTGTAGCTCTTGCAAATATGTTGTCCTTGTACTTGTATCATGACCTTGATTCAACCATTGCTCTTTTTTTGTTATGTGTAATAAATACACATGGTCTCCTCATTTTATCTTTATTGGACAATGACCTGTCACATATGTGGGTGACCTAACAATTCACCTTCCTATGTGATGTGTGATTGTCCAATAGGGTTATGGTGAGAGGGGCTTGACAACAACTTGAAATGCTTCCTCATTGTTTAAAAGATGCATAATTGAACTTGATGCATCTATCAAGTCACTTCCTTTATAAATATATCATGGATCTTCTTAAGAAGATTGAAGGAGATATCAACACAATATGTTGCATCTTTTGAATCTATCCTTTCCTATCCTATCTCATGTTCCTTTCCTATCCTGTCTTATGTTACTAGTCTTTTATGGTATTGGGAAAATCCTAAGGTTGAGGTTTTGTCTTTGACTAAATCCCTCTATCTCTCTCCCCTCTACCCACAACCCACAACCCACAACCCTTAACCCTTAAACTCCAAACCCTTAAACCCTATACCCTCTACCCTCTCTCTCTCAAGTCTCTCCCTCCTACCCCCTCTCCCTCTCTTAGGTCTTTATCTATCTCTCACTCACTCCATCTATGTGTCTCCCTCTTGTAAACCCACAAGCCCCAAAGGCAACATGACAGGCGCCCAGCCTTGGCTCTGGCGTCCACCCCTCCATATTCCCCTCTTTCCCTCTCTCCCCACCCCTCACCTCCCTACTACCCTCCATTCCCTCTACTCCCTCCCTCTCTCATTCGTCCTCTATCTCTCTCCCTCTACCCCACCCCATAAACCCCTCTGTCCCTCTATCTCTCCCCTCCCTCTCTATCAAGTCTCTCCCTCTGTCACCACTCCTCTCTCAGGTCACTCTCTCTCTCTCACTCACTCATTCACTCTATCTCAAGTCTAGAATTTTGAGGAATTTTCTCTCTGCCACTTGACCTGGGTCTCCATTTTGAAACCCTTGTCCCCATGAATTAGTAGGGTTTTATTCCCTAGAGCATGAAAATTTTATAATTTGAGGTTGATCTGATTGGTCAGTCATCGAACCCTTAAGTTACCTCTTGAACCACTTGGCATGTCAGTTCACCGGCCCCATTAGCCCGAAGAACTGGTCATCATTTTCCCACTGCATTATGTCTTCTCCTAAAGTTGGATTTTAATTTTAATCTAGTGACATAAGCCTAAGCCATTAACCCCAATGGTCATGTCACCAATGGCTTAGCCAAAGCATTTCATTAAATACTAAACGTGTAATGTGTAGGTTTTTCAGATTTGAAGATATGGGAGAAGATCTTGATTGTACCCCGCCAGCTAGCAGACCTAAGGTGTCGGCCTATTATTTGGTACGAGGTTAGCAAAAGGAAAATGTGTGTCTTGTATGGAATGTGGAACTCAATATCCACTATTGAGCACATAACCCATGGTTTTAGATTGACAACCAAGATCAAAAGCTAATGTAAATCTCTGTCATTCCCTGCTAGCTCGTAGGAGGAAGATGAAGGTTGGTTAAAATTTGTAAGGTCAACGAGATTGCAATGCGTAGCTCTAGCCATTCAGTTTGCAAAGTGCATAGGACCTGCCGACATGGTAGTTGGTTTCTGAGATGGATTAATGTTATTGGTCATGAGGAAGGTCAATGATGCTTTGTTGGATGTCAAACCAAGTTAGCTCAAGATAAACTATTTGATTTTTCAACTCTTTAGGAGATCAGTGGGTAGTATTCAAAGTTGGAAAATGACACATGGTGGTTGTTTTATCGTACAACTGGTGAAGCATTAATGAATTATTCCTTTCTTGTGTATTCATGTTGATCTAAATTTGTGTGAAGATGTTGTTGGCAATCATGAAGGGTGATTTGCAGATTCTCATGCAGCTCAAGTTAAATAGTGACAGTACATACACCACCAAATTTCCATGTTTGCACATGCATTTTTACTAACCATTGATGAAGGTTTCCATTACCTCACACAATAAATACAAGAGGAATTAACTGCTAATTGTGTCATTCTTGTAGCAGTTAGAGCACTTTTGGGGCTGAGTCTAATCAAGTTGGAGTGCTTGTCTGACAAGAGAAAATGAGTAAGTCAGTAAGGAGGTCTGTTCGTTTGAGCTCACAAAAGCTTGGTCCTGCTATTCAGGAAGGTGCTTTGGTTGACAAGCCCAGGCTTGTGCCCACTAGATGCAGTAGAAGGTTGTAATTCTAGGACGTTGTTGCTCAACTAGTAGATGACAAAGGAAAGCAGTTGGTGTGCTCTATTACTAGTGTCGGTAGGAAAATAAGGTATCAGCATGGCTCCTTTGGATTCCAACACTCGCCCATTGACCTTACGAGAAAAACTTATGATGGTGTAACCGAGACCAACTACTATCAGTATTTAGCTCGCTTCAATCACGGTCTGCCCTCTAATGAGGAAGTGATATATGTGGTGCCATTGGTGGTTAAAACCCCAAGTGGACGGACTACAACCATATTGGGAAAGGACAAGAAAGAAGAGGAGGCTGAGGTTTCCTCTCCTCCTCTAGAAACAACTAGAAGTGGGCATGTATATCGGGGTCTGAGCGTTGGTAAAGGTAGGGTGGTAGGTAAAAAAGAAGTTGTTGTGTGGGATGTAAAATTTTGTGTTGATGATGTTGTTGTTGTTGGTGGTGTTGGTTCTGCATGTGTGGCACATTTTGATGTTGATTGTGTGCCTTCGTGGCAATTTGGTTGCTTGGTTTTTTGTGTGGAAAGAGACAAAGGGGATTTTTATGACAATTTGTGTTCCCTTTTATGATGGTAGTTACAACTTTAGCTTTCCCTAGCTGCACTATGTTTTGCAGATTCAACGTGTGGGAAGTTTTGAAATGAAAGTCAAATGCAATGGAGATTTTTTTAAATGAAAATTTGTGGTGAAATTAAATTTGAGCCCAAATCTTGTTGCTCCCTTATCATATAAAAGGGAATTCAAGGCTCATTTGTAGGGAGAGAATTGTTGAAAGCTCTAGCTAGGTTTTGAGTTGAATATATGGGTAGAAAGATAGGAATAGAATAGATAGCCTATTTTGAGTTTTGGATGAATATATCAAAATTATCTTAAATTGTATGCATATATGACTTATAAGCATGAATAAACGTATAATTCTAATATATTTTCTCTCCTTATGTGGATTTGAGTGAATTTTGAATGAAATTTTAATGATGTTGTCATTCTTCTTTTGAGAATTTGTTGAATTGTGTCTATGTTTTTTCTTTCATTCAAGAAAATAAATTAAATGCTTAAATGGAGTCATAAGTTTACAATTATTTACAAAGGATTTGATAAGTAGTAATATATCAAAGAATTGAGCTCCATAATGCAAGGTATTCTTGGGTCATTTTTGCTAACGGTAAATGGGTAACTAAATATTTAACTGAGAAGAATAAAAGAATAATATGTAAATGGGTCACTCAATCACTCCCTCTATCTCTCTCCCCTTAACCCTAAACCCTAAATCCTAAACCCTAAACCCTTAAACCCTCTATCCTCTACCCTTAACCCCCCCTCCCTTTATCTCTCTCTCTCTGAAGTCTCTTCCTACTAGCACCACTCTCTCTCTAAG
>VDFB02208798.1:68144-108084 GCA_007258455.2 Sequoia sempervirens | reverse complement strand
AGAATCCTAACCTAATTAAACCCTAACCCTAATCCTATTCCTAATTCTAACCTTAACCCTAATCCTAAACCTAACCCTAACCCTAAACAAAATCAATAAACCTAACCCTAATCATAATCCTAACCCTAACCATAACCCTAACACTCATCCTAATCCTAACCCTAACACTCATCTTAATCCTAACCTAATTATACCCTGACTCGAATCCTAATCCCAATCCTAACTGTAATACCCCCTCTGCACTTCGTCTTGATCATGAAGCCGTATGTGATTTGGTCTCTCCCTTAGAGATAATTGTTTGATAGCATGATGTGAATAATGTGATTGATTAGTGTCCCTCCGTTTGTGATATTGTCGTATTTTTTTTCAATTATGGGAGGTAGGGTATCGTTTGATTTTTAAATTGTTTGTTGTTGATTCTTTGATTAAATAGAAAATTATTAATAATTTATTTGGATTAAATAAATTAAGGTGAAAATATTTATTAAATTAGTATTTAATTTCAAATGAATAAAAATGCTTTTGAAATGTAGTGGGACACCTCATATAGTGCGTGATCAAGAAGATTAGTCAAGCACATTTAATGATCAACTACTTGTGCAATTTTTTTGGTAGTTTGCAGAGATGATCCTCAAAATCAGCAAGAGTGTATGCACTGGAAGGTGAGGATGTCATTCATTGTGGAGAGTGCTAAACAGTTGCATGAGTCCTTGCGGGGAGGAAAAAAAAATAACGACCAGAAAGCAGGCTAAAAATAGTTAATTTTGCATGGCACAAATGGAAGATTTCTAAAAATAAGAGAAAGCGGTTGAAAGCGTATACGGGGAGTTAGGGTTCGAGGATACGATATCATTTTTTTTTTTATGGGCCTTCACTCTTGGCAAGGCAAGACGGGGAGGAGAGAAGCTCAACAAGCCTTGGGAAAAGTGGGTCATAGGGAAATCCTGCATGCAAACGATGCATAGGTAAGTTAATTTAGAAGAAGCCCTTTCTTTCTTTCTTTCTCTTGGTCTGTAATTACATGAGACCACAGTAGCAAGGCGATTTCTTCTACACTCTACCTGATGCGATTTCAATATGAGGAATTTACTTGAGAATTAGATTTATTATTTATGCCTCTGTTTGGTATTCGTCTCTTTTGCATGGTGATCTTCTATTTTGTCCTGCGACTATCTATCGGTGATTATGTTTTGTATTCAGTGCTGCCTTCAGATTCTCTTGTGATCTAGCATTTAAAGGCTATGTGTGATGATTAGAGAAAACACATTAAGTTGAATCTGGAAATACCTTGCTCCTGTAATTTCCAAGCCTTTTCTCCTACCACTGCCTTCTTGCCTTCATATTTTGCATTCTTTAGAATTCTATTTCCTAGCTACTTGTATTATATAGCTATGCACCTTGTCCTTTCTTCCTCTGTCTGCGTACTTGACTGCCATAATACTTCCAACTATACAACTGAAAAAATTTACCCTCCTGTTATGTTTTGCTAATTGGGATGGAAGCTTCCTTTGATCATGGGCGATACCCCCGCTAGTTGCATTTGTTTAAAACTTTCTATGTAATACCAGATCTATCTGCTCACAGTACCCTGCAGTCTTCATTTGCCAAGCCATATACTCTGTTGCTGCATTGATTTCCCGTGTGTGTGGATGTGATCTGTCTCCTTCACAAAAAGCATGTACATTTTAAGGTCTTCAAACCAACTACACCAAGGTATCTTTAAATTCCTCTCTCTATTATCAATCTCCTTTCTATTTGAATCTCACCACACATGTCTGCCACTGCACAAGACGTTTTAGAGATGAACATAAGTTGCTGCACTAAAAAAAAGATGATAAAATGCATGTAGATGGCGACATTTCCAAATTTCAATATTTATTTTCTAATATATTTGGCAACTTGTCACAGTTACAACATTTAGAGTTGAAGCAGTGTACAAAATTAAATAGCCTCCCTGAAACCACTGGCAACCTGTCACAGTTGCAACACTTGAACAGAATAGGAAGTTTATATATATATATATATATATATATATTTCCTGCTTGATTCTACTAATAATCTATCATAAATGCAGCACTTGAAAATAATTATTGTCAATGTACTAATATAATAGAGAGTTTTTCATTGATCGTGGTGAAGTTAGTTTCTAAACTCCAACTTGAGCGTGTCTCTGGAAACTCACTGCCAAATAGAAATGCGTATAGTTTCAAAAGAAAAGTTGTACACTATTTCACCTATCCTTAAGTTATGCGAAGTTTAGGAATTGATAACAGAAAGGAAACCGACCAGCCTTTTGGCCTATTTTTGAAAATTGAAGTTTCTCCTGAGCTGCCAACGTAGTTCTCTCCACCTTACTCCAAACCGTCTGTGGAATTTAATTACTTGGACCACATGATTGATGTGTCAGCTTGAACCCTTAGATCTAAAGAGAATTACCTTATCATGTGTACCTTTGCAACCTGTCACAGTGGCAACACATGAATATGGTAGGGTGTATAGATTTGAATAACCTCCCTAATTCCTTGGAAAATTGTTACATTCGCTGCACTTGAAAATAGAATATTGTAGAGGTTTAGATAATCTCTCTAATTCTGTTGTCAATCTGTCTTAGCCACAGCACTTGACCGTTATTTTGAAATTAGTGTTTGAGGAGCTTAAAATTCTGTGATGGTTTGGTCATTGAGATTCCACTTTAGTGCAGTGAAGAGTTTAAAAATTGAATTTGTCCTTAGAATATTATAACTGTATGTTAGACTATGGTATAATGGTTGGGACCCAGGGTGATAACTGCAACCAGCTTGGGAACTAAATGGAGTCTTGGGAGCTTATATAGTTTTTCTTTATTTATAGTATCGAAATATAAAATTTAAAATATAATAGTTGATTAAATGTTTATAATTGTTTATTAGATTGAAATATATTGTTATTATATGTGTATCCGTTTAAGTAGAAAAAATTGGTGGATTGTTGAAAGAAGATGTTATTTAAATAAAGAATATAAAACGAGAATATGTAAGTGGATGGGTATTATTATAAAAGATGTTTAAATTATTAAGGATGTAGTAGTAGACTGAAAAGTGGATTAGAAATAGAAGGGAATTGCTTTTATTATAAGACAAAAGAAGAATTTAATGATTAAATGAAGTGTAAGTTTACGAACAAAATAATAAGAGATAGATAAGGCTTAAATATATGATTAGAATATAATTTTTGTTAGATTATATAATACAAGTATTTCGCTAATATTTATATATTTATTGTGAAACTTTATTTGTTGGTTGTATTGTTTAATTGAATGTTATCTCATGTATTGTGATGTTTTTCAATTGAGAGTGAACTTTGTTATTGTTCTAAGTGGTAGAGATGTTCATTTATAGAAGTTGTTCTTGATAGGAGAGTTAATGAGAGTTTTCCTTAAAAGTAAGCTTTAAGGTTGTAATGTTGGATTGTTTCCCTATGGTGAATTTTGTGTGTAATTTTGGAGTTTATGACAAATTTATTTATGGAGGTTGTTTTGGCTATGAGTTTGATGTTGATTTTGAGATCAAGTTTTGTTGTCACCTTGTTGGGAAACCCTTGTTTTAGTGATTTATTAGTCTTCCAGAGAAAGGGAAAGATAGGTGTTGCTTTATTATTGGCCCTCACTTTTGGTCCTTTATGAACTATTGTTCGTATGATCTATTTGATGATTGGGTTTAGCCTTGCACTTGAAAATAGTTTCGTTTTGAAGATTTTGTGTAGGATGGTGTATGCTTTGCTTAATGCAATCTATCATGTGGCTTTGTATGTTGGGCATGTGGGCTTACCCTGATAGTGTCTTTTGAGTTTTTGTTGTTCATAAGGAGAGTGGCTTTCAATGGGGGCCGAGACTCGGAAGTGGTCTCAGGGTAACTCATTGGAAGTTTGTTAATCAAGTGAAAATGATAATATTTATTTAGGGGTTTTGGATAGAATCACACATTAACAAGATATAAGTGAATTCCTCACTCATTACTCAAGTGCTTGTATGGGCTTGAGATGAGTTGAGAAGGCCTGGAATGGCGAAATCATTGTCTTGTCCTTATGAAAGATAATCGATGCCGCATTGGATTGCATGTGGGGTTGGGTTTCATAAGAGGTCACCAGGGTAACCCAAGTTGGGGGCCGGGGCCTAGGAAGATTCGCCAGGGTAACCCATGCATCATTGCGATGACACTCTTCCCTAAACAACTATGTGTGCTTGTTTCCCTCTATGTTATTCTTGGGCCTCTGGAAGCACATGTTGGCATTTGTATGTTGATGTTTATTTGGTTATTCCTTATGTTGGACATATTTTGTGTTGGTTATATTTTGTGTTGAGATTGCCTTATGTTATTGTGGATCTAGTTGTGAAGTCTTGTACCCTTGTTCTGTATGATGGTTATTGTTGGGGATCCTTCTTATCTACTCTTAGCACAGGGGGTGGGCCTTCGAGTCCACGTGGTTGGGTGGAACGTGCTATGCACCCCATTGGGTCCCCAGTCGTCGATCGAGAAGTGCAAAATTGTACCTTGCAGTGATTCCGGAGTTGATCCAGAGTTGAATCCAGTATTGCAGCTTTGTACTCCTTCATTTCAAATGTAACATTCCATTATATTGTATCTTCCCCATTCATGTTGGGAAACGGCTTTGTAATATTGTAACCCTTGATTAATATGTTAACCAAGTTCAAGTTATCTTATTATTCTGGTGTATAATAACCTTTCATGTGATGTAATAATGTTGTTGTGAAAAGTAATGCAGTCTTGTTAACCCGAAGAATTTGTTATATGTGGTTCTTGTTTAGTTTCATGTCATGTGATATATGATTATTACGATGTATGTTAATATTTAAAAAAAAAATTGGTGCCATAAATGCTAGATGTATGTATCCTTTGTGGTTACTTGGCGGGGCATTACAGTTTGTGGCTAAGCAGATTGACAACAGAATTAGAGAGATTATCTAAACCTCTACAATATTCTATTTTCAAGTGTAGTGAATGTAACAATTTTCTAAGGAATTGGGGAGGTTATTCAAATCTATACACCCTACCATATTCATGTGCTACCACTGTGACAGGTTGCAAAGGTACACACGATAAGGTAATTCTCTTTAGATCTAAGGGTTCAAGCTGACACATCAATCATGTGGTCCAAGTAATTAAATTCCACAGACGGTTTGGAGTAAGGTGGAGAGAACTACGCTGGTAGCTCAGGAGAAACTTCAGTTTTCAAAAATAGGCCAAAAGGCTGGTCAGTTTCCTTTCTGTTATCAATTCCTAAACTTCGCATAACTTAAAGATAGGTGAAATAGTGTACAAATTTTCTTTTGAAACTATATGCATTTATGTTTGGTAGTGAGTTTCCAGAGACGCGCTCAAGTTGGAGTTTAGAAACTAACTTCACCACGATCAATGAAAAACTCTCTATTATATTAGTACATTGACAATAATTATTTTCAAGTGCTGCATTTATGATAGATTATCAGTAGAATCAAGCAGGAAATATATATATATATAAACTTCCTATTCTGTTCAAGTGTTGCAACTGCAATAGGTTGCCAGTGGTTTCAGGGAGGCTATTTAATTTTGTACACTACTTCAACTCTAAATGTTGTAACTGTGACAAGTTGCCAAATATATTAGAAAAAAAATATTAAAATTTGGAAATGTCGCCATCTACATGCATTTTATCATCTTTTTTTTAGTGCAGCAACTTATGTTCATCTCTAAAACGTCTTGTGCAGTGGCAGACAGGTGTGGTGAGATTCAAATAGAAAGGAGATTGATAATAGAGAGAGGAATTTAAAGATACCTTGGTGTAGTTGGTTTGAAGACCTTAAAATGTACATGCTTTTTGTGAAGGAGATGGATCACCTCCACAAACACGGGAAATCAATGCAGCAACAGAGTATATGGCTTAGCAAATGAAGACTGCAGGGTAATGCGAGCAGATAGATCTGGTATTACATAGAAAGTTTTAAACAAATGCAACTAGCGGGGGTATCGCCCATGCTCAAAGGAAGCTTCCATCCTGGTTAGAAAAACATAATAGGAGGGTAAATTTTGTCAGTTGTATAGTTGGAAGTATTACGGCAGTTAAGTACGCAGACCGAGGAAGAAAGGACAAGGTGCGTAGCTATATAATACAAGTAGCTAGGAAATAGAATTCTAAAGAATGCAAAATATGAAGGCAAGAAGGCAGCGGTAGGAGAAAAGGCTTAGAAATTACAGGAGCAAGGTATTTCCAGATTCAACTTAATGTGTTTTCTCTAATCATCACACATAGCCTTTAAATGCTAGATCATAAGAGAATCTGAAGGCAGCACTGAATACAAAACATAATCACCGATAGATAGTCGCAGGACAAAACAGAAGATCACCATGCAAAAGAGACGAATACCAAACAGAGGCATAAATAATAAATCTAATTCTCAAGTAAATTCCTCAAATTGAAATCGCATCAGGCAGAGTGTAGAAGAAATCGCCTTGCTACTGTGGTCTCATGTAATTACAGACCAAGAGAAAGAAAGAAAGAAAGGGCTTCTTCTAAATTAACTTACCTATACATCGTTTGCATGCAGGATTTCCCTATGACCCACTTTTCCCAAGGCCTGTTGAGCTTCTCTCCTCCCTATCTTGCCTTGCCAAGAGTGAAGGCCCATAAAAAAAAATGATATCGTATCCTCGAACCCTAACTCCCCGTATACGCTTTCAACCGCTTTCTCTTATTTTTAGAAATCTTCCATTTGTGCCATGCAAAATTAACTATTTTTAGCCTGCTTTCTGGTCGTTATTTTTTTTCCTCCCCGCAAGGACTCATGCAACTGTTTAGCACTCTCCACAATGAATGACATCCTCACCTTCCAGCGCATACACTCTTGCTGATTTCGAGGATCATCTCCGCAAACTACCAAAAAAATTGCACAAGCAGTTGATCATTAAATGTGCTTGACTAATCTGCTTGACCACGCACTATATGAGGTGTCCCACTACATTTCAAAAGCATTTTTCTTCATTTGAAATTAAATACTAATTTAATAAATATTTTCACCTTAATTTATTTAATCCAAATAAATTATTAATAATTTTCTATTTAATCAAAGAATCAACAACAAACAATTTAAAAATCAAACGATACCCTACCTCCCATAATCGAAAAACAATACGACAATATCACAAATGGAGGGACACTAATCAATCACATTATTCACAGCATGCTATCAAACAATTATCTCTAAGGGAGAGACCAAATCACATACGGCTTCATGATCAAGACAAAGTGCAGAGGGGGTATTACACTAACCCTAACCCTAACCCCAATTCTAACCCTAAATAAAACTAAAAACCCTAACCCTAATCCTAATCTTAGCCCTAACCCTAAATCTAACCCTAATCCTAACCCTAACCCTAATCCTAACCCTAACCATAATCATAATCTTAATCACACTCCTAACCTAACTAAATCCTAACCCTAATCCTAATCCTAACCCTAACCCCTAACCCTAGCTGCATCCCTGTCCTAGCCTAACACTCATCCTAATCCTAACCTAATTATGCGACTCTAATCCTAATCCCAATCCTAACCCTAACCCCAATTCTAACCTAAATAAAACTAAAAACCTAACCCTAATCCTAATCTTGGCCTAACCTAAATCCTAGCATAATCCTAACCCTAACCTAATCCTAACCCTAACCATAATCATAATCTTAAACACAATCCTAGCTAATTCAAATCCTAACCCTAATCCCACAATCCTAACCCTAGCCTAACCTAACACACATCCTAATCCCTAACACTCATCCTAATCCTAACCCTAACCCTAGCCATAACTCTAATCATAACCCTAATTGAACCCTAATTGTATATTCATAACTCTAATCATAACCGTAAGGGAACACTTATTGAATAGTAGTCCTAATTGTACCATAACCCTAACTTTGAACTATAGTTGAACTCTAATCCTAACCCTAACACTAATTCTTATCCTAATTGAACCTTAACCCCAACCCTAATCTAGTTATATTATTTTTATAAAATTGTAGCAAGCCCATCTATACTTGGAAATTTATCCTTTTTATATATTCTAATATCCTTTACAATCTCATCCTTACTATAGAAAGATCGAAATTCATTTATAACCAAAGAAAGACCATTTATATGTTGATTATTCACCTAGATTGATCCAATTTCTTCCTTAGCATTTTTCTCCTTTATATAATTAAAGAAGAAATCAAAGCCTTTATCTCCATTTTTTAGCCAATTTATTTTAGCCCTAACTTTTAAACCATGAATCTTCTTAATTTACAAATTTCTCAAATTATGCTTGAATCTCACCAACTCCTCATTGAAGGACTCATGCAATTGAGATTAGATGGAGATAAAATCTTATTGAAACAATTCTTTGATCTCCTTCCATCAAAGGCTCTTTTTTCTGCACAACCTGGAATAGGGACCTTGAGTTGGTAACATTGGAATCCTATTTTTCAATTGATAGCAGAGAATTTTTTTAGCAAGATCCTATCAATTAATTTTTTTAGTAAATATTAACTTCTTATATTAAAAATAATTTAAATATTTTAACACATGCATTAGATGGATCTTTTGAACTTTGATGATTTAGAATATTATGTGTCAATTGTGTGATTGAAAGGTTTAACAAATATAAGTCATTTGGAAAATCCTATGAAATGTAGGTTGAGCAGTAGATTCAGATATATGGACTCTTTTGCATTGAAAGAGGTGTAATATTATATAAGAATTGAGGGAAAAAGGAACTAAATAATGATCTCCAAATCTGAGAAAATAAGAATCTATCTAGAATTTAGTAATAATATATGTATATATATAGAATTGATACAAATACACAACTAAACAAAAATTCTCATATTTATTTTTTAAATGTTTGATATATCCCAATTCATTACATATTTTTTTAAATTTTGTATGCTTTTGGTGGAGTTACTATTGGAAGGAGAATATAATTGTAAACTATATATATTTTAAGTAAATCTATATCTTTTAGTATTTAAAAATTACTTAAAATAGTTTCCTCATTGATATCTTGTTTGCTTTAACATACACCATAATAGAAGTTCACATGCACATCAATCTTAGAGGAAAAATATATATTCATGCCCTTTTTTTCATTACTATTTTTGATGGCTTTGAATAGATTGTCCTTTGTTCAATAACAAGTCTACAAGTGGGATATTCTTGTGTGAATTAATCTCATGACATTTCCCTACCTTGCATAAGATCTACTAGTGCAAACTTGACATAGTAATTATCAACCCTACACATTTAAAATTTAAATTCAATTTAAATCTTGACAACACCCTCCCACTAATCATTGTGAGCTTACCTAATGCATGTTTATCTTGATTTGCATGTTGTATTTTACTTAAATAAAATCATTTAAGCATTTAAAATGATCAAAGATTATTAGGACAATTAGGATTTATCAAAAGAACATTTTCATTGACAGAAATGTAATAACATTTTCTCATAACATATATCATCATGTCTCTAATTTATCATCATGTCTCTAATCATTCTTCCTATGTCATGTAATTGGTTTGGTTAGGGCTCTAATTGAGGAGAACAAAATCCTCACAATTTAGCACATTCCCTATAAATGTTACTAAACACTTTCAATCTATATTCCCTAAAAATGTCACTAAACACTTTCTATCTATATTGATGTTCAAATATTAGAAGATCAACACATGTAAATTCTAAACATCAATTATTTACTAGTTGATTCTTATGGTATAGATTTATATTTGCACACTAGTTTGGTTTCTCAGACATGGATATGAACCAAAGCAATACTTTGAACTTACATTTAGGCCATCTAGGGATCTAAATAGAGATAACACAAGCCCCTCACAATTTGTGCGTTTTGTAATACTGTATATTCACTCTTATTATATTAATATATGAAATATATAGGCTTACGCCTTTGCTTTAAAAATGATGTTTGTAAACATTGTCGATCCATAATAAAGTGTAAATGTTAAAAGATAAAAATCAATTTCAAATATTAATTTTTTAGTAGTTGATTATTGGAATTATAGATTGAAGCTTGTAGACTAGTTTTATTTTGTACACATATTTGAACCAAAGAAAAGAACACTTAATTGGCATATTTAAAAGCATTTATAAAATTGGGGATGACCCCACAACACAGCAGCAAGTTGTGAAGCCTCTCTTCTGAGAGGTCTTAAGTTCAAATCGGATCTTACAATATAAAAAAAAAAAAGCATTTATAAAATCAAGTCCAAAACCTCTTTTAACACTTCAAATAATCAACATATACATCTCAAAAAACATCGCATTTAATTCATTTAATTTAAATATCAATCATCTAATATAAAAAATAATATTATTTTTAAATAAAACATAATAAACATTTTTTCATTAAAATAAACAATTAAATATAATTAACATTAATAAATATTATAAATAAGATATAATCTTTTTAAAAAAAGTTATTATTAAAGTTATAAGAAAGATAAATCTTTTTTATTTCCTAACAAAGAAAATGAACCGATACTTCGTAATATAAAAGGAACACTCACAACAATTCATGTAATGGAAATGAATTGTGGGATTAACCTAAATCCCCAATCAATGACCGAACAAATGTGCAGGGTGCAAGCGAGAGAAAATCACAGAACAACTATGGAAGGAGAGCTAGAAACTGAGGAATGGCAGTGTAAAGTACCTTGATGGAGTACTATGGAAACATAGATTTGAAATGGTGCGTTAGAAATGCCTCACAGAAGGAGAGAGGTTGGGTTAAAGAGGACCCACATGGTGCGGACATCTAAGAGAGTGTATGCCCATAGAGTGTCCGGTTAAGCGACCTCATATAATACCTTGCATTATGGACCTCAATTCTCTGATATATTACTACTTATCAAATCCTTTGTAAATAATTGTAAACTTATGACTCCATTTAAGCATTTAATTGATTTTCTTGAATCAAAGCCAAAACATAGACACATAATTGAACAAATTCTCAAAAGAAGAATGACAACATCATTAACATTTCATTCAAAATTCACTCAAATCCACATAAGGAGAGAAAATATATTAGAATTATACATTTATTCATGCTTATAAGTCATATCTACATACAAATTAAGATAATTTGCATATATTCATCCAAAACTCAAAACATGCTATCTATTCTATTACGTCCGCTTGGGGTTTTAATAGCCAATGGCACCACAGATATCAATTCCTCATCAGAGGACATGTTCTACCCATATATTCAACTCAAAACCTAGTTAAGAGCATGGAGTTCTCTCCCTACAAATGAGCCTTGAATTCCCTTTTATATGACAAGAGAGCAACAAGCTTCGAGCTCAAATGTAATTTCACCACAAATTTTCATTTGAACAAAATCTCCATTTCATTTGACTTTCATTACAAAACTTCCCACACATTGAATCTACAAAACATATATAGTGCATGAATTTTGGGAGTAAGTAAAATAATAGGGAACACAAATTGTCATCAAACTCCTTGTGTCCCACTGCTATTCCACATAAAAAAAATACAAGCAACCAAATTGCCACGAAGGCACCAGAACAACTTCTTATTTACCCACCACCCTACTCTTACCAACACTTAGACCCCGATATACACACCTGCTTCTAGTTGTTGCTTATCTGGTTTGAGTCGGTTCGCTGGGGTTTTAATTTGAACAAAATCTCATTTACATTTGAATTTCCTTTCAAAACTTCCCACATGTTGAATCTGCAAAACATGGTGGTGCACAAACTGGGGAAAGCTAGAAGAAAAGGGAACACAAATTTTCATCAAAATCCTAGTGCATGAACTGGGGAAATCTAAAAGAAAAGGGAACACAAATTGTCATCAAAATCCCCTGTTCGCTATCCACACAAAAATGCCAGGAAACCAAATTGCCACGAAGGCACAACAACAACTTCTTATTTACCCGCCACCATTCCCTTACCAACACTCCGACCCTGGTATACACGCCCGCTTCTAGTTGTTTCCCAATATGGTAGACTCCCAACACTCTGACCCTGGTATACACGGCTGCTTCTAGTTGTTTCCCAATATGGTAGACTCTTAGCCTCATCTTCTTTATTGTCCTTGCCCAATACGGTTCGAGTCGGTCCGCTTGGGGTTTTAACAACCAATGGCACCACAACTATCTCTTTGTCATCAGAGAACAAACCGTGATTGAAGAGAGGTAAATACCGACAGTAGTCTGAGTCAGTCTTGGTTACATCATCAGAAGTGTTGCTCGTAAGGTCAATGGGCGAGTGTTGGCATCCAGAGGAGCCATGCCGCCCATACCTTATTTTCCTACCAACACTAGTAATGGGGCGCGCGTACCTTGCCTTTGTCATCTACCCGGTTGAGCATCAGCGTCTGGAATTACAACCTTCTACTGCATCTAGTGGGCACAAGCCTGGGCTTGTCAACCAAAGCACCTTCCTGAATAGCAGGACCGAGCTTTTGTGAGCTCAAATGAACAGACCTCCTTACTGAATTACTCATTTTCTCTTCTTAGACAAGCACTCAAACAGTTAAAATTTGTGAACCCACAAAGTGCTCTAAGCACGAATGACACTATTAGTAGTAAATTCCTCTTCTATTTATTGAATGCTGAGGTAATGGCAACCTTCATCAATGCTTAATAAACATGCATGTGCAAACATGGCAATTTGGCGGCGTATGTACTGTTACCATTTAACTAGAGCTACATGAGAATCCAAAGATCACCCTTCATGATTGCCAACAATAACATCTTCACACAGATTGAGATCGACATGTCTACACAAGCAAGGAATAATTCATTAATGCTTCACCAACCTTCATCTTCCTCTTGCCAGCTAGAACAGCAGAGATTTACATTAGCTTTTGATCTTAGTTGTTGATCTAAAACCACGGGTTATGAGCTCAAGAGTGGAGATTGGGCCCCACATTCCATACAGGACACACGCTCCGGCCTTTTCTAACCGCAATTGCCAAATACTTAGTGACACCTTAGGTCTACGAGTTGGTGGGGTACAATCAATATCTTCTCCCATATCTTCGAATCTGGAAAACCTACACATTGCACGATTAGTATTTAATGAAATGCTTTGGCTAAGCCATCAGTGACATGGACACTGGGGTTAATGGCTTAGGCTTACATCACCAGTTAAAATTAAAACCCAACTTTGATTTTGTGCTGGCTTTTTCCTCTGGGGTTTATTTCCACTAAGTATCACTTTATGGACATTCAGAATTTATCCCAACCTAACAAGAACAAATGATTAAGCTAAGGATTGTATTTGTTGTTATAACTTTAGTTCTAGGGAATTTTTAATTGCAATTCTTATTTATGCATTTGTATATGAATCCAATTGAATGCCTTTCCATATCATTATGGAAAATTTTATTATTGCAACCCTAACTCTAACACTAATTAAACCTTGAACCTAACCTGATTGAACTCATATTATAGCCCTAACTCTAACACTAATTGAACTGTAATCATAACCCTAATTGTATCAAAACCCTAGAGAACTCTAATTGAACCCTAACCCTAAAATAGACAATAACCCTTACCTTAATTGAACCCTAACTACAATCCTAGCCCTAATTTAAGACTAACCTTAACACCGACCTTAATTAAACCCTTATTGAATTATAACCGTAATTGATCCCTAACCCAAATTGGATACTAATTGAACCTTAACCCTAAGTGAATAGCAACCTTAATTAAACTCCAACCATAATCTTATTTGAATTTTGACCCTAATCATAACCATAATTCAACCCTAACCTTAATTGAACCCTAACCCTAAACATGAGTTCAATTAAGTTTAAGGTTCAAATAGGGTTAGACTTTAATTAAAATTAGGTATAGGATTCTATTAGGATTAGGGTTGGGGTTGGGGTAAAGATTAAGGTTCTATGATAGAGCTTGGGGTTAGTGTTAGGGTTCAATTGGGGCAAGGGTTAGTATTAGGGTTAGGGTTATGGTTCAATTAGGGTTTCATTAATGTTAGTTTTAGAATCATAGTTATGTTTAGGGTTGGATATAAAATTAGAGTTAGGTTTGAAGTTAATTAGTGTTAGTTTTAGGGTTGGGGTTATGGTTATACTTATAATTAATGTTAGTATTGGGATTAGATTCTATCACTTTAATAAAAATAATCTTCTATAAATTCATTCAATTTTTTTTTTTAAATTATATAATTTAAAATATTTTCAAATTTACCTATGTTGATATATGAGAGATATAACAAATCTAAACTCTATACAATTTATAGTTAACTTGACATTGTGTATAAAAGGTTTAAGTTATGAATGTTATAATATAACAAAATTTTTTGAAGCGTGAAGTTCTATATAAAGTTTTAGAATAGTTTTGTTTGTATTTGTTGTGTATTGCAAAAGGCACGGATCAAACATGGAAATCTCAATTGAACCCATATGCTCATTTTGTTGATTGTAGAGTAGTGGACAAAAGCATAGCAATATTCATTAGACCAAGACCACAAGGTAGAGGATTAATTGATGAAGTTATTCTTGAATCCTCTTCATAGGAAACATGACCAACTAATTGGTATTCTCTTTTAGCACTAGGATCATACAAAAGTAGAAGCAATAGTTTTAATTTGCTATATATTTTTTTTTAATTCAAGGGGTAAACGCTTTTGACCGGAGCTATGAACCAGATACAACCATTGAACAATACCACCCCAACGGGGTTTGAACCTTTCTAGAAAGCACAACAATGCCACCTATAAACCAACACACCATGCCAATGCTGACTTAATTTGCTATATATTAACCATCTTTTACTTACAAACTTTTTTTGAAAAAGGCAGTTAGAAGGTGTCATACCTCTACTGCATTTAAGCCAAGATCAATTAGTATTGCACCAATTTTAAACCAATCACCATGAACCAAATTTGGCTCACCTACTATCTAGAATCACAACTACGTACTACAGACTCATCACTGTGTGAACTGATGTTTATCTAGGGTATTAATTGTTTAACTTAGAAATTGATGTGTATACCCTTAGCTTCCAAATCTTCTTGTCTCATTTAAATTTTTGTCGACATCACTATCTTTGGATAAGTCATAACCAAATTCTAAGGTCATATCTAGATGGGCATGCTCTTTGCCAAATATGATGAACTAGGGCATGAATGAACTAAATGTGTTACATATCCATCAACATTAAATTATTTGGATGATAAAAAAAACTTCAAGAAAATGTAGACATAAAGAGAAAGATTAAATAAAAACTAAATGAGATACACACTTGACAATCTTTGTTTGGGATTTTCACTGCTATTTGGTTCTATGTTATATTATTTTCAAAATTAGAAGTTTTTTTATTATGATCAATTAGAATAGACTCTACAAGAAATGCATAAATATATTGTCTTGTGTAAGAAGCCCATGAATAGAAATAATAATTTGTTGATAAATCACAAGAGATAACTCTTTGCAATCAAACACAAATCTCTAGATTTTTCACACTGATCCAATAATTATCGCCAATGAATCAGAACAATAGTATCAATCTTAGTTCAATGATATATGTCAATGTCAGATTCATAATTAACAATAAATTTTAGATACTCCACACTAGACACTTAAACAAATTGAAAAGTTGTCTTTATTTGCATCTCCTCTAGAAACTCATCTATCTTGTAAGTCAGGTAACATCTGCAAACACTATGTACTGGCTTGTGCTGGTAGAATTGGAAGTCATGTAAATTTTTGTAACATACTGGCTAGTATAAGTTCTATACTAAGGGACTCTACCATTTTGATGGAAAAAGAACATGATAATGTGTCTCTTTAACTTAATCCCCTAATTTATGAAGAAGACCCTATGGGGGATGATTAATCGAATTGAAAAAGAAGAGAATTCATTATGCAATTAGTACTCCCCTAGTTGAAGTTGACAAGAGGTATATGTAGTATAGAAGTTGCCAAGTCAACTTATTAAAGGCTTTGGACATATCCAATTTGATAATCATTGTAGAATAACAATAAAATTTTGAGAGATTGAATGGTTCTCCTAGTGTAGGTGGATTTGCAAGGTGTACTTTACTCTGAAGCATTCTCATGAGGTCAAACACAATGATAATAAATATGAACAATATCTAAGGTATATAGAAATAAATGTCTTGTGGGCTTCAACAAAGGGTCTTTTAAACCAAATTGGCATCTAGCATGGTCATGACTTAAAAATTAACCAATATTATTATACCCTTATTGTACCCTACCCTTTATTAAACCCTAATTTAAGCCTAACTCTACCACTTACCATAGCTCTAACCTTAGCTTCAAGTTTTATTCTAGATCAATAATTTTAATCCTAACTTAACATTAACCCTAACCCTATTTAAACAATAATCATAACCCTAATTAAATCCTAATTGAACCCTACTTGAACCTTAATCTAAATGAACCCTAACCTTAACCCTAATTGAACCATAAACCTAACTCTAATTAAAGCCTTAATTGTAAACTAAACTAAAATAAGCCTAATTGAACCCTAACTATGGCTTGAACTTAATTCTAATCATAACACTAATTGAATGCCAACCCTAACCCTAATTGAACTCGAACCCTGACTCTAATTGAACCTTGTTGTAGGGGTTAAATTAGGGTTCAATTAGCATTCTAGTTAAACCCCAATTGTAAGATTAAACAAAATAAGCCTAAATAAACCCTAACTATAACTTGAACTTGACCCTAATCATAACACTAATTCAAACCATAGAAGTATGACATACCATAAAAATTCAAGTTTAACCAACACTCTTTCAACATCCAGTTTTCTTTTAGTCATCAACATTAAGATAGAACTTCTGACACCATTAAGAGAGATAAATGTTCCGACCAAATTTGTATTACATCGACTACAATAGTGGTGTACCATGTGAAAACTCTAGGTGTTAATAATAGTAATATCTAACCCCTTTTATAGATTATGCCATTCACCTGACAATATTTTTAGATTATGACATTCTCAATGGAGATTAGGCAATCTATTGATAGACGTAATCAAGGATAGTTATAAGCATGATATAATGATTTTACTCCAAATGAGAACAATGGCATGGGTACATTAGTTCACATCATCATTTGTGACATGCTCATCTAGGACTACATCGAAAACAAATTCATGCTTCTCTACATATGTTGTCAAGTCCATCTAAAGGAAAAAAATTGTTTTAGTCATAATACAACATTATGGTCTCTAAGCTCAATGCTACTATAATTGCTTTCAAAATCTAGGGAAAACTAAGTTGCTCAAATTCACTATGTTATCCAATAGATATAAATTTTTGAAACAATTTAAGGATGATCATGCTTGAGTTGTCAAAAGATAATATTTTGATAAGATTATAATATTACATGATGTTATAGATTAAGAAACGTAATTGTACTTGTTGTGTAGCCAAATTTTTTTTGAGGATGAGGTAGTTTATTTTTTATAGTTTAGAATGAACACGTGTGGATGAAAGGAATTGAGAGGAATAGAAAGAGTTTGTTGAGGTAAACATAGTTACAAACAATCTGCACAGTTTGTCAGGTTTTCCTAATTGATAAGTAGGTATCTACTTGAATATTAACTTATAAGGTTGAAAGGAATTGAGATGAATATGCATAGCTAGTTATGCTTTCCTACTTAACAAGTAGAGGAATCAATTAAAAAAAAATATAAAACAAATATTTCTTAAAAATCTATATTTGACTCAAATATTAAAATGCATATATTTAATTTTTATGTTCTTTGAAAATTAAAATTTGTTTTGAAGATAGTTTTTTTTCTAAAATAATTTTATGTGGCTCAAACCCATATTCTTATGAAAAGATCTTGAAGGAAATTATGTTTTTCTTATAAAAAAAAAATCTAATAATTAAAATAATTTTTCTTTATATTATTTCCTCTAAATTATTTTACTCAATCAATTTATTTACAATTTTTAAAATCATATACGTTTCATTACTTCAATAAATTAAAGTTTAATATTTTATGATAATATTTTTATTCAAATATTAATATAAAAAAGGGAATCATGTCAATTTTAATTTATATAGTTATAAATATATATATTTTTTATATTATATATAGAGAGATCAAAAACTTAAGCCCCAAGGCATCATCCGGGAACGAAAAGTACGGCTCAAGAGAGGCAAGGCCTCACATCAAGAGCACACAGAGAATAGTAGTACAAAAAATATATATACAACCTATGCACAGCACGAAGAGAAGCTGATACAAAACATAGCAGCCACTAGCATAAAGTTACATCGATGCTATCAACCCAAGCCACCCAACCCAAGGCGCCTTCCATCCAGGCAATGTGCTTGGTCTCCTGAATCTGAGCCAACATCAGGACCTGTTCCTTGTTAACTTTCCTGTTGTTCTTCACTTCTTGGGTCAGGATCTTGCATGTTTTCTCAAAGAGCTGCAGATTGTCCATAGTTTGCCTCCAAGCATAACCTCCTTGCATCTCGTATATGAAGAACGTGGCGGAGCCATTTTTGAGGAACCTTTTGAGCTTCTCTTTTTCAATCAACATAGTAGTGCGGACCTGCAAAAAAAATTTAAGGTAGATGAGTTTTCGAAAAGACTCAGTAAGAATTCTAGGATTACTCTGAAATCTCTCTTCATTTCTACATTTCCAGATTTGCCACAAAATCCCAGAGGAGAGGATTTTCCAGAATAAATTAGTATCATGTTTCAAGCCAATGATATGCCCAGTAATAATCTCAAAGATGTTAAAGAGAGAAGGATACATAATGCCAAACATCAGCCAAATCTCTTTAGCAAAAATGTAGTAAAAAAGAATGTGTCTACCAGTCTCGGGTAACCTGCACATAGGACAAACATCAGTACCAAGGGAATCTTTTCTGATAGGGAGTCTATCAAGAATAACCAGCCAGTTAAAACATTTAATCTTAGGTTCAGTAGGACCTTTCCAAAGATTTTCAAACAAGTTCTTCCACACACGGGTGTCTAAAGAAGAGTACCAGACCTTGTTAATGTGATCTATAACGGCCTCAGAGTGCCCAATAATGTTATAAATGTTTTTGGCTTTGATTTTGTTAAGAACAGTCCCATCAGGCCACTTGATGCTTAAAAATCTGTGGGAGTCAATTTGGCAAGAGGTCGGGAGATTTCTGGTGGCTTTGCGGATCATACTGTACGTTTTCTTCTGGGAGCCGGGAAGGTTAAATTTGTTACTGAGAACCTCCCAGTCTATTAATCTGTCATGCTCAAATAAGTCAGCCAATTGGGAGATTCCTTTGTTGTTCCATTGCCTAGCCGAGCAGCCCTGAGAGAGGGCGAGGGGCTTGCCAGAGTAATTCAGGTTCCACCAAATGGACCTTTCACCATAAATATGGGCATCATCATGGAAGGACCTGTTAGTTATAAAATGTTTCACAAAATTCTAGGCTTTCTAGATGGATCTAAAAACAGCAAATCCTTGCACATTCACGGGAAAATCACCAAGGACAAGATCATTAAAAGGAAGATTCTTCCAAGACTTAGCTATCTTGGGGATACCTCTCTCAATGTTATTTCTAACCAAGACCTTCTAGGGATCATCACCATCAAGAGAGTGGAAGATCCACTTGGCGGCCAGGGCAATCCCCTGGAGTTTAAGATCCTTCAAGCCAAGCCCCCCAAGGAGTTTGTTGGTGTGACACCATTCCCACTTGACCGCATGCATTTTGTTCTTGCCTTTGCCAAACTTCCTAATCTCTTTTTGGATTTCATAGATTTGATAGTTACTGAACATCCAAGCTGAGGAGTAATAGATATTATAAGATGACAGAATTTTCTGGCAAACCTACACTCTGCCGGCCAGCGACAGGGCCCTGTTATGCCATTTATGGAGCTTCTTCACAATCATGTCTTTGACCCAGAACCACATATCTTTAAGGGAGGGGTCGATGGAGAAGGGAATACTAAGATACCTCACTATCTTGTTAGGGCCACCCCATTGAAACTTATATCTCTTGAACCAGATGGGTGGCTGCTCAACCCACCCAAGGTAGACAGACTTAAGGTGGGAGAGGCGGGCACCCGAGATTTTGCAGAAAATGCTGAGCTTGTGATAAAGGGTTTCGAAGTTGTCAGCCATAGCCTCAAGGAAGATCGCGGTGTCGTCCGTGAACTGGCAGTTAATGAGCTCACTGTCATTGGGAAGAGATATACCTTTGACAGTTGGGGAGACAGAATTATCTCTAAGGATGTAATAGAGGGCTTCAGAAGAAATCACAAACAGGGCGGGGGCCAAGGGGCACTCCTGTCTGATGGATCTTTCAAGAGGAAAAGAGTCAGTAAGGTAGCCATTCACATCAACCTACGTGAAGGCATCTTTGAAAAGAATTTTCACATAATTGCAGAAAATACTGGGGAAACCAAAGGCTTCGAGCATCATGGAAATGAAATTCCACTCCACTTTGTTGTAAGCTTTCTCGAAGTCCAGAAGGAACATGACAGAGTCCTATTTAGAGACACGGGCCCAACTCATGGCTTCCCAGCTGGTAATCAAATTTTCCAGGATATATCTCCCTTTTATAAAACCCATTTGAGTAGGGCACACAAACTTGGGCAGAATATTTTTAATCCTGAGGGCCAAAATTTTGGCAAAAATTTTATAGGAAACATTGAGGAGAGTAATAGGTCTCCAGTTCTTGATGAGCGCTTTGTCCCCATCCTTGGGGAGCAGTTTGATAATTCCCCTGTTAATAGAAGATCCCAAGGAACCCATAGCAATGGCCTCGGAGTAAATATCCAGCAGGTCATTGCAAATCCAATCTATATTGGCCTTGTAGAACTCAACAGGCAGCCCATCTAGGCCAGGGGCCTTGTCATTATTAAGCTCCTTAATGACATTTTCAATTTCTTCAAGAGAGATCTCTTTGGATAGCTAATTAGCTTCAATCGTGGAGATCCTATTGGGAATGAGAGAACGGATATGGTCTCTCAAGAGGGCAGCATCCTCTGAATCCTCAGAGGTGAAAAGGTTGCAATAGAAACTGGCAAAGGCCTTTTTGATATTATCTGTATCATTAATTTCAGTGTTATCAACAAGTCTTTCAATATTCTCATTAGAATGCTTTTGTTTGATGAGGTTGAAGAAGAATTTGGAGCCTCTGTCCCCACACATAAGCCAGTGAGCACGGGATCTGACCATGGTACCCTTGACCTTGACCTATTGATGTTTTCTAAGGGCATCTTTAGCCTTCACAACTTGCGAGATAAGCTCACAATCGGCAGGGTTGGCCTGGATATTCCTTTCGGCAATTTGCAGATCAGAGGACAGCTTCTTTTCAACAAACCTAAAGTCTTTAGCCCTTTTTTTCCCTAAGTTCCGCAAGAGATTCTTCTAGGAAAGCAGATTCAGATTCCATCTATCTAAGTGAGACATGGCAGGGAAATTTTTCCTATTTAAGATGCTAATGATATGGATGGCGCAAAGGGTGTCTTCGTCACTGAGCAGATTAGTATTAAGAAAGAATTTGGGGTGGGGTCTTTCGCAAGTATAAGGGGAGCTATTGATCCTGATACAAGAAGAGATAGGGTGGTGATCGGAGAGAGAGGTGGGGGTAACCAGGACCGTATGACCAAGATTATCAGGGAGAAAGGAGAAAAAGTTCTTGCTGGCATAGAAACGGTCAAGCCTTGAGTAAATCCTAAAGGGGGGCTGTTGGAAATTACACCAGGTATGCCATAATCCAGGGTGAGAGTCCTTAGCACCGGATAAAGGATCAAACAAATGTTTGGAACTTAACATCTTGCACCATTGCATTTTTTTAGAATCTTTCCAGGCAAACGGCTGGCCACCCAGTTTGTCATCCTGAGATTCAACCATGTTGAAATCTCCCCCAACAAGCCAAGGAATGTTAGGGAGAGCGGTTAACCAGTCCCAGAGACAAGCTCTCTCCTTGCAATCATTCGGGGCATAAACAGAACAAATGCCAAATATAAAGTTATTGACGTTGAGAGTGACCCAAACCACCCTGTTGCAGGGGGAGGAACCATTACCAGAGATAAACTTGGCCCATTTGTTGTTAATCAGAAGTGCAACACCCCCCTGCCTCTAGGGTGGTTGGTAAAAACTTTAATAGCATTTTTCCAAAGAAAATTGAGATTGACATCCAAGATGTATCTAGTGGCCTTTATTTCCTGCAGCATGAGGAAGTCCAAAGATTTACAGGTTTCAAGGAACTACTTAATGATCCACTTTCTGTTAGGGGATTCAAGCCCCCGAATATTCCATGAGATACAATTCATTAGGGAGTAAATAAGGAGGGAACGCTGAGTTCAGATGTGCCTGCCAATGAAGCCACCGCAATGGCCTGGGAGTCACCCATTTTTTTCTTTGAGGGGTTTTTATTTTTGGAACCTAAGCGTCTCCCCCTTCGCTTGGCCATGGGAAGGGCATCTCTAACATCATCGTCATTCTTAGAATCCTCATGAGAAACATACTCCAGATCAACAAAATGTTTTTGAGTGAGAGAGGTCGAAGCCTCGAAAAAATTATTGGCCAGGATGATTTCTAGCATACAATCATCACCAAGTTCACGAAACACTTTAGGAGGGAATCTTATGGAAGGGGGCGGGTCCTGAGATCTGAAAAAACATTCCAACATATCTGAAGCTGAAGGGGTAGAGTTGGGGAGCGATTCTTTAGGCTCGGACACGACGGAGTTGACGGTGATAGGGTAGGACTGAGAGCAAAGGGTTTGAGAACCATCAGCTTCAGTATTGGTCTGCTTATTGGCCCTTCGTCGTCTCTTGTTAGAAGTTTTAGCAACCGCAGTGAAGCCGGCATTAGGAGCACTATCCATGGGAGGGAAGGGATCACCCTGGAGCCCAAAATGAGGGGGAGCAAAGGCGGAGGATGGGTTGCAAGGCGCCAAAGGGGGGGCGAGCTTTGCGGGTGGCTCAGACGGAGGGGCATTCTCACCTTTCATATCTGGGATAGGGTTCCCAACAGATGGTGAACTGTGGGGGTGCAGGGTTTTGGCGGGCAGGGGTTTCTTCTTTATGATAGGGCAGTCTCTCCTTAGATGCCCTTCCCTTCTGCGCAGAAAGCAAGCGTTTAGACCCCCTAGAATATCAACGGGGCACACAAATTTGTCCTCCGAAATGCAAATATTGATTTCAGGGGGGATTTCAAAACCAGGGTTCAGAGAAATAAGAACTCTAGCATCCATGTGAGGGACCAGTCTAACGGTATCGTCCATGCGGATGACCTTACCGAGAGGTTCAAGCAACTGCGGGAGAAACCGCCATAAGAAAGGTGGGATCTGTTTGATCACAATCCAACGTGGGGCCGAAAGTGCGAGGACTTCCTCATGAATGGCTTCCGGCGACCACGCGATGGCGCGGAAAGAGGTATTTCTGACGGTCCAGTATTGTTTCTTGAGAATTTCCATTTGGGTTTCATGGGAGGTGAAAAAAATAACAAACAATCCTTTCTGAATCTGTCTACAGAATGAAATATGAAAGCCAAGCTTCAAGTTCCAAAAATTATGAAACCAATCATCCATAAATTTCCTTGGCGGACATTTATCCACATCGACAGCAGAAAAAAAGATAGCAGAACTTTTGAGTCTATTTTTCTCCTTACAAATTTCAGCAAGCATTTCGGGATTAGGAGAAATAGAGAGAGATGTGGGAGCAACCCCACAATTCTTACCTTCTTCAGTGGTTTCATTAGGGTTAGCAATGGAAAACCTCACACCCTCGTCGATGGATACCCCAGCCTTCGCCACCGCCTCAAAGAACGTTTTGGGTCTCGACTGCAGAGGAGAAGACTCGGGAATGTTTGGGCTAACGTTGTCAGACGCCATAAATGTTAGGGGAGCCGCCGGAGGGGGGTTAGGGGGTACGGCCTCTGTCGAACGGCAGAGAGAAGAGGATGATGATGATTTTAACATAAATGCTCATAAACACCTAACCTACGCAGGAAAGAACACACCTGGTATGCCGCCTTAACCCGGATTTCGAGGATCACGCAATTTCGCATCAGCGGCGAATTTCCACCAATATTATCTGAAATATTGAGATAAATATATATATTAGTAATTAATACATATATAAATATAATAATTATATATATATTTATTTTAATTCAATATAAATATTTAAAATATATATTTACAGCATGCATAAATCCATGGAGAGGCCAATGGCCTTGTTACTTTAAAAAAATTAATAAAATTTTAATTTTATTATTAATTAATATTTTTTTTAAAAAAAAAATTATAATATAATATAAAATATATATATTTGTCTTTACAAATATTTAAATTTATTATATATTTATATATATATTAAAATATTTAATATGAACATTTAAATTGGATATGAAAATTTAAACTTGGCTAAAACTAAACATTTTTTTTAATTTAAATGAGAAGAAAAAAATCTTTAAATTTAGACTATTTATTTAATTAATATAATAAAGTTATTTATTTCCTTACTAATTATTAATTAGTTAACATGTTTTATTTCACAAACTAATATATAGTAATTAATATAAGTTGTAAATAGAAGGTGAATTATTTCTAAAACAAATATGATAGAATTTGTGATTGATTTAAATGATTAATTTATTAATATTAATTTCAATTTGATTTAAAAGTAATTACTGTTAATTTTAAAGTTGATTTTTAAAAATAATAAATATTTTATAAAAGTAATTAGTATTTACTCTAAATAATTATTGTAGTCTTAATTCATTTATTTTGCAAAACGTATCTTAGTAATTAGAGTTAGTTCAAATTTCAAAGCAATTGAAAATTTGTTAGTTTAAATATATGTTTAATAAGTGTTGTTTTAGAATTAATTTATGACAAAGAGAGGTGATTAGTATTAATTTATTTAAATTATAATATAAAAATAATTTACAAAGTATTCATTTATTTTTAAATAATAATTAATTAATTTATATTAAAAAGTAAATTTTTTGAGTAATTGGTATTAATATTTTGAAAGAATTAGCTCAATTAAATTTATGCTACAAATCAATTTAGTATTAAAGGTAATTAAAAATAGTTGAATTTTGATGTTATATTGATTAATTAGTTAGCATTTGTTATTCAAAGTATAAATTTTATTAATTATTATTATTATTTTAATAATGCAAAGGAAAATAGTAAATAAATGTTACGTACCTAATGTGAGGGGTAATTAGTAAGTAATTTAATGAAAAGTAATTTATTTTTATAGTGTAATTTAATAAAAAGTAATTTATCATTATAGTGTAATTTAATTTTCAAAATAGTTAGTATGGTTTACCTCATTGAATTATTGGAAATAAACAACCTGAGTTTAATAAAACTCCTAAAAATTAGTTAAGATTGGAAATGGAAGTAATGGAAGCACATTAATCGCTTATATCGGGTGAAATTTTTCTTCCAATTAGATTGAAGAGAATTGAATTTTGAAATAAAGTTTATGCTTCCTGAAAATCTGCCCTTATCACTCAAAGTTTTGTAGCCAATAAAATTGAGGAAAATTATTTTTTTTAATTTGAAAAGTTAAAAATCTTGCATATTTACTTTAACTATATACAAATATTTGTCAAACAGAAAAAAAGTTGAGTTCTCATTTGTTAAAATCAAAGTTATTAATAACTTGTTAAGGAAAATGGGTCACCTATAGTTCCCTTGGCATAACTAAAAAATAAATGTGTTTTCAATGTTTATTTGTCAGTTTAAAAGATGTGCCAATAATGTTGCAATCACTAATGATTTATTTTTTCTTGATGGTTAAAATAGATTGGTAAGTAAATTTATAATTGATTTTTTTCGATAAGTAAATCAATATTTCATAAATTTATCTATAATTCTTATTTAATTTTTCTTAATTATATTAAATTATATTTTATTAAATTGTTAAAAAATTTAAGTTGCTTATAAATAATTTTATGCATGTGTTTTTATAATTAACTTGATATTGTGTATAAAAGGTTTAAGTTATGAATGTTAAGTGATATTGTGAAATTATTCTATGTTAATTTAATGTTATGAATGCTATATAATATAAAGAAAAATATTTCTAAATATATTTTAATGCATCTTTATATTTTATAAACAAATATCTAAAATAAAAATCTGATTGTAAAAAAAATACAACTTAATGAGTGAACATACATTTAAAGTTAAAAGTGAAATTATAAAACAAATTGTAGATTTATTTTATTTTTCTTCTATAAATATAATTTTTAGTTCCTGCCAGGAACTATAGGCACCACCAAAATTTAACTAGTTATTAATAACTCTCACTTTAACCAATGAGAACTTGAATAATTTTTCTATTTGAATTTTTTCAATCTATTATCAATGTATAGATGCGAATTATATGACAAAATATATTTCAAAAATCAATTCTCTTGAATCTAATTGGTACACAATTTTCACCGATATAAGCGATTTTGGCGCTTCCATTACTTACATTGACGATTATTATGGAATGGTGGGTAATCCTCATAGTAACAAATCATACTTAGTATTTTTCTATTAATCTTATCACTTGTATAATCCTACATTGTAACAAATCATACTTAGTATTCATCTATTAATCTTATATATATTGTAACAAATCATACTTCATATTAATTTAAAATATTTTTAAATTAAAATAGTTAAATTATATTGATATTAATATTTTTAATTTTAAGAAAATTATAGTTTAATCAACAAATTT
The DNA here is from genome assembly GCA_007258455.2 of Sequoia sempervirens. Lineage (NCBI taxonomy): Eukaryota > Viridiplantae > Streptophyta > Pinopsida > Cupressales > Cupressaceae > Sequoia > Sequoia sempervirens. The sequence continues at coordinate 81,338 of VDFB02208798.1, read as the reverse complement.
ATATTTAAAATTTTAGTCTTTTTAATTTCCTTAATTTTTAGATGTTATGGCTAATCTTATCATTCAACCTATTCATTAAATTTATACTTATATTTTATATTTTGAAATATTTATTTTATATATAATTTAGATTTTTTTTTACATTCTTTTAGATTACTATTATAAATTGACTATTCTTTTCATTGTTTTAATACTAGAATACCTATATTAATTAATAATATATGTAAAACACGCCGAGAGAGTTATCTTTATCGAGACACCTATTGACTTGAAAAAATGCTTAGATTTTCATGAATATGAATTTGGAAAGCAATCAATTTGATTTCATTATTGTTTATGCCATTGTTTATCTCAATTCCCATATATAAGGGTAGACATTCAAATTTGAAATCATACCAACTTGTCTATAACAACAATCAACCAAGAACAATAAATTTAAAAGTAGGAATGTTCATCAATCACTAGATTTAGTATTGACACCATCAAAGAAGTATATTGTGTGATAAAATGGCATTAACTAACTTAGATATATCCATTGGTTTTTTTTTTCCAAATGTTTGAATACATTGTTAACATTATATACATTCACGCATTTCAATGTTTTTTATAAAGGGTAAAACGGGTTTTATAGTGACCTGAAACCACAAAGTTTACAAAAATAAGGAAAGGAAACAAAAGTCCAACAGAAAACACCAGCTGCCAGAAAGGAAAAGGACGAAGCAAACAACAGAAAGGAAAAGCATTTGAATGTTACGAAACCTATAGCTTTGCAATTGAGTTTAATAAAGCTTTTCTCTCAGATGAATAATCAAACTTTGTTGTTTTTATGACTGTGCATTTAATCCTTTGTTCATCATTATAAGTCTCTTTTTTCACTTGAAGTTTAGATATGTATCTATTGAAAAGGACCTTTTGTATAATGTGTGAAAATTTAACATCATCTTTTTTTTCATGCTTCAAAATGTTCAATTCTTTTGTTGTAACACCCATAATTTCTTCTGCCGCTTCTTCAAAAGTTGTAATCCAAGTGAATGAAGTATGGTCTTGCACTTTGCATTGAAGTATATATTTATAATCACATTCAGGGAAAGTTTTATCACATCTTCCACAATACCACTGACCATTTTCATTAGTGTTTACCTTCTTTTTGCAGTGCCTATCTCCAATTTTCAAGGGGCATGCTATATAAAAAAAATTATCTACCTTAATGAAAGATAAGGTAGCTTTTATCACTATCCAATAAGGTTTTCCAGAGTTGGAAAGGTCCTGATCTTGTATTTATGAGATACTTTTTAACATTTTTTCTTCAATCGCAAATGAGATTTCCTTTGTAATAGAATGAGAATGGACATTCTTCCCTTCTATATCAAACCAATATCTCAATTGGTGTGAGAGAGGAAGATCTGGATTTATAAGGAGTTGGGTTTTAGTAATTGTTCCCACAAATTTCCCACCAAAATCACTAATTCGTGTAGCCTTTATCGCAAGAATTGAGAAGGTTCCTACATTGCACATTTCTTGGAGTTGTTGACCTTCCTTATTGCAGAAATCACCCCACAATGTTAATTCCACCATACAACCAGACATGTCTTTCATTTGAAGGGTTCTTTTTTGAGTTTGTGTGGCATTCTTTTTGAATATGGTGTTTGGTGTGTCGATTGAGAGAACAAAACCAATAATATCAACCAAAGAATTGCTTTTCATGTTGTCAATTTCTCTTATCGATGAAAAATGGAATTGTTAATTTGGTATATAGCTATCCTCCTCCAAACACAACTCAACAATCGAATTTGTTTCTAATAAGATTTCCCATTCATTTTTTATTTGGTTAAAATTCTTTTTGTGCAGGTTTGAGTCTCCCTTTTGAGATGAGATACACTTTTCCAGTTTCAATATGATCATAAAACTTTTCTACAACTCCATTAAAACATGTTACTCTGATTTCACCACCATCTAAATCAACCAAGTCAAAAGTAAACCCTTTTCCATGTCCTTTGGCATTGTTAAAATGACGAAGTTGACCCTTTCTAGTAACCCTTGCCTTTATTGACCATCTATTCTGGTACGGATTGAGTACTGCAATAGGAATGGTTCTTGTTTGAGGTTCATTTTTTCCATCAATTGGTTGCTTATATGGATTGTTGATAGGATCCATTCCTACATCATCATCATATAAGGGAAATAGTATTCAATAGATTTCAAACATTGATAATTTGTTGAATTTTTCTATAGTAGAAGAATTGAATTTAGTATAAATTTATTATATATTTTTTTGTATTTTATTTTATAATTTTAAATTTATTTTAGATGTGCATTTATTATTAAAAAAAATTGTATTTAAGTTGCTATATGTTAATCATAACCCTAATTGACTTTTAATCTTATCCTAAAATTTGCCCCTAATTCTAATTCTAACCGTAGCGTTAATTCAAACTCTATTAATGATTATAATTTTAATACTAACGTTAATTCTAATGTTGAGCCTAATTCTAATTGATCTATTTATCTTACATCCCTAAGTGAACTCTAATTCTAATTGAACCATAACCCTCATTGACTTTTAATCTTAGCCTGAAATCTACCCCTAATTCTAATTCTAACCCTAGCCTTAACTCAAACTCTATTCTTGATTATAATTTCAATACAAACCTTAATTCTTATGATGAGCCAAATTCTAATTGACTTTTAATACGAATTGAACCCTGAACCCTAACCCTAACCCTTATTAGAACACAACTCTTATTGAACCCTTATCATATCCTAAAATTAATACTACCCCTTATCCTAATTGTCTCTAACCCTAATTGAAACGCAACCCTAACCTTTACACAAAGTTTTCTCCTATAACCCTAACCTTAACCTAATCTTAATCTATCCTCAATATTAATTGAATTCTAATCCTAATTGATTTGAACCCTAATCCTAACTAAGCCATAACCATAACCATAACCCAATTCTAACCATAATCTTAATTGCACTCTAACCCTAACCCATAAACCTAATTGTATTCTAACCCTAATTGAACCCTAAACTTAATTGAACACTCTCTATAACCCTAATTGATCTATTTATCTTACAACCCTAATTGAACTCTAATTCTAATTGAATCACAACTCTAATTGGCTATTAATCTTAGCATTAAATGTAACCCTAATTCTAACTCTATTCATGATGATAATTTTCATACTAACCTTAATTCTAATGACGAGCCTAATTCTAACTGTAATACTAATTGAACCCTAAGCCTAACCTGTACTAGAACTCTTGACCCTTATGAACCCTTATCGTATCCTAAAATTAATCCTATCCCTAATCCTAATTGTCTCTAACCCTAATTGAAACCTAACCCTAACTCTAGTTGTATTGTAAGCCTAACCCCAACTCTATTCCTAACCTTTACCCAAAGCTTTCTCCTATAACCCTAACCTTAACCCTAATGTTAATCTATCCTTAATCTTAATTGAATTCTAATCCTAATTGAATCGAACCCTAATCCTAAGTAAGGCATAACTATAATCATAAGCCAATTATAATCATAATCCTAACTAAGTGATAATTGAATAATCATACTAGTAAACCATAATGTTATATATTTTTTTCATATGATGAGCTTATGTGTAAATGTAATTTTTAATCGCATTATTTTTTAATATCAATTTATTATATATTTTTTTGTAGTTAATTTTATAATTTTAAATTGATTTTAGATGTGCATTTATTATAACAGATTTATCTATTTAAGTTGCTATATTTTAATCATAACCTTAATTCCAATTGAACCATAACCCTAATTGAATTTTAATCTTAGTCTTAAATCTAACCCTAATTCTATTTCTAATCATACCCTTAATGTGAACTCTATTCGTTATTATAATTCTAACCTTACTTTTAATGATGAGCCTAATTCTAATTTCTCTATTTATCGTAGAACCCACCTTAATTCAAACTCTATTAATGATTATAATTTAAATACTAACGTTAATTCTAATGATGAGCCTAATTATAATTGATCTATTTAACTTACAACCCTAAGTGAACTCTAATTCTAATTGAACCATAACCCTCATTGACTTTTAATCTTAGCTTGAAATCTACCCCTAATTCTAATTCTAACCCTAGCCTTAACTCAAACTCTATTCATGATTATAATTTCAATACAAACATTAATTCTAATGATGAGCCAAATTCTAATTGACTTTCAATATGAATTGAACCCTAACCCTAACCCTTATTAGAACACAACCCCTATTGAACTCTTATCATATCCTAAAATTACTACTACCCCTTATCCTAATTGTCTCTAACCCTAATTGAAACGTAACCCTAACCTTTACCCAAAGCTTTCTCGTATAACCCTAACCTTAACCCTAATCTTAATCTATCCTCAACCTTAATTGAATTCTAATCCTAATTGATTTGAACACTAATCCTAACTAAGCCATAACTATAATCATAACCCAATTATAATCATAATCTTAATTGCACTCTAACCCTAAATATTTACTCGCCCATTTATGTATCTATTGAGATTACATGTGCCTAATAATATTAATTTGACCTGGCTTTACACCTGCCATTGCATTTTCTTGAGGTTTCCTAAAGCTTTTTCAACGAATCCATTTGTGCATAGTTGTGGTCATAGCATTGCATGCAATAACATCTCTATGAGGCGTACACTTTACATGACATGATTTACATGATCAACGAGCTCTCTTAAATGCTATGTTGTTTAGCTCCCAAAGAATTTGATAGGATATAAGGTATCCTTATCATTTCTTTGGTCTTACTGTCAGCCATCAACTACTCGTGATGAAATGCATGATTTTGGTTCGGAAGGACAGATAGGACTATACGTTTAAGGCAGTATATGAGGACATCAAAAAAGGATGGTCTCCCATAGTCTTGGTGGCAGTATGAAGACTTTAAGAGACTTAAGACCAGTGGGAAAAGGGACAGCCTCTGATAGAGAAAAGGCGGTAGCATGAAGTGTTTAGATGAAATACTTATAACACTTGGACCATTATGTAATACCTGCTACAAACTTTGAGAAGCATGGAGCTATTTAAGCAATGTGGTTATACCTGTGCTAAGGTCCAGATCACATTATATGCTACATAGTAAAAAGATGAACTTAATAAGATATCCCACTCCCTATTCAAAATTCATAAGATATTCACAAATATTTACTCGCCCATTTATGTATCTACTGAGATTACAAATTAAGAAACCAATTCAAAAATAAAAATAAAAGCAAGCCACCACTCACGCTTTCTTGCTCCTTCCCCATAGGGACACCAAACCGTTAAAGTGGAATCTGTCACTGCCTTTGAAAGCTATCGCCTTATTATTTTTTCCCTTCTGTTCACCGATGTTTCCATTGAAGCACAGTAATAGAAAGAGCTTGGACATGAATAAAATACACCATGCATGACACTCAGGAACATTGGTATTGGGAATAGACAAAAAGGATACTCGCGCATCAGACTAGAAACGTGCAGTAGAAGCTTCTTTCATACTCAACCAGATGCTTTAGTAGTACAAAACCTTAAAAACTTAGGTATTTCCTTTTCTATGCTAATTCGTTTGCACAGTTGGGTTCATCCACTTTAGTAGATTTATAAAAACAGAAGATGAAAAGATGAAATCTATTATTTATAACTGGGTTGTGTAGAGTGGGACTAAACTAGAATGCATGAAACATAAGATACAATTTTTTCTGTGCTCAAAACAATTCATGCAACATGATATCACTGTATTTCTCCATGGTGGGTTTGGATGTTTTCACAAACACTTCAAAACGTTTTTAATTTTTCGTTAAACATGAATGAAAGTAGAAAAAAGATGTCAAAAGATGGAAACAATCTCAGTTAAACATGAATGAAAGTAGAAAAAGGATGTCAAAAGATGGAAACAATCTCTCACAAAACATATCAATTCTCCTCTGATACTGATTACATCTAATGGACCCAGAATGGCATTGTTCAATATATTGGATTGGAAAGGCACTACAGATACATAATAAAATCTCCAGTAATACAAAACAATACTAAACTGTATGTAGCATCGTTTATTGTTTTAGAAAATACTAATACTTTCTTTGCTTCAAAATGCAAGAAGTTTTCAGCAAACGTGCCTGTAAAATCTGAGCTTCCCAAGCAACGATGCTCTACAGGTGTAAGGAACTTCAAACCCTTTCAATTTGTGCAATTTGTATTGAAGACGTCTCAGCTCTGCTCATTTATAGACTCATTGAACTCCTTCAGGGCCTATCTATATTCATAATATAGATTTTCATTTTCCTGAATCCTCTATCTCTGCTATTTTTCCCGATAGCCAAGATTTTCTCCTTCCAAAGGCTAAGGAGATCGATTGAATGATGGGTCGTTACAATAACTACCTCCTTCAATTTCTCGAACTCCCCTTCAGAAGTCAAGCTTGATAATAAAAATATTAAGATGATAATAAGATAGTAAATCTTCTTTTTTTCTCCACCAGATCACGTCCACTCCTCCAGCTCAACCACATCCTTCTCCTACTTTGCCTCCATACCCGGGATTTAGGGCCCTCAACTCAGGAAACACGTTCAACCAAGATGATCGAGACTTTTATGATGATAATTTATGCTTAAAATATTAACTTGCTCGGCACCAGACTTTATATGAGGTTCAAATTATTTTTTTAGAATTTAACTATGGAAGAATTATAATTGCCACCACTCATGACAGCCAACAAAAACGTCAATTTAAATGCAGTTTCAAAAACTTAACGGAGAATATTCCTTGAATGCTTTCACTGTATAACGCATCTCGGCGTAAAAAAAGAGTTAAATTTTTAATAAATAATATTTTTTAAAATAATAATTTCTACATTCTTAATACATAAAAAATGTGCTAATATAATAAATAGGTTTTTCAATTTTACCAAGTAAAGGTATATATTTTTAGTTTCTATATGATGCAGTTTGACTGAATGACTTTCCAATTTTACAAAGTAAGACTTTTTATCTCTTTTTTCATTATTTTAGGTTAGTGGTATACAGTGGTAATTATTTTTATTCTTTTAATTATATTTTGATATTTTTAAATTAATTAGAATTTGAGCTATTATGCTATACTATAATATTTATTTATTTTATTAGGAATTTTAATAGTCACTATTTAATAAGTGAAAAAATGTGTTGCTATAAGTAGGATGTTTTCCAGTTTTTAAGTGTGAATAATTCATGTGATCTTTACCTTTCTTTTAATATAAACAAACTCATCATTATAATAATTAGGTTTTCCAATTTTACAAAGTAAGACTTTTTATTTATTTATTTTTTGCATAGCATTTGACTACTAATATAATTTAATTTTAAATGGTTTTGTTTAGAAGAAGCATAGACACCTCAACCCACAAAACAACTAAACAACTAAAAGGAGAAACACAAGCATAAACAAAGAGAGTGAAAGACACATGGGCAACAGCCTAGCACAAACAAAGCACAGAAGAAAAATACAAACCACAACAAAAATTGTTAGCCTTACCATCCAACCTATAATTTATAAATTTCTAGCCCCCAAAAAATTGTTGCTATAAATAATATATATTTTTATTTGTTAAATATTTTTATCTCTTAGTTTTCGTTTTCCCTACATACTATTTGACTAGCAATATCAATGCTTTAACTTAGTGTACACTATATTTTATTAAAATTTTATGTTGGTTTAATTCTTAGTTTTGATATTTCCAAAAGTATAATTGTTTAAGACATCCACTATAATAATTAAGATTAAAAATTCTCAACTCCTTTAATTTTTTTATTATCTTATATTTTAATTATTAATATAAATAATTTTAATTTTAATAATTTTCTTCTTGAATCAATCTTTTATTATGATTTTTAATTTATTCAATCTTTAATACTTACCTTTTTGATTAATCAAAATAAAAAAAAATATTATCTCTCCTATGTATCAATGAATTATGGTTAATGTAATCATGCAAGATCAAAATAATAAAAATAGGGAAAATAGAAATCTAAGTCTAAACTCTAAAAAACAAATTACCACATTTTAATTAGATTTTTATATTTTAAAATAAATTAAAATTTATGTTATATATTTTAATATTTATGTTTTTATTTGAAATTTAAATAGTCACTTCATTTAATAACATTTTGTTTCCACAGTCCATGATGCTAGTAAGCAAGATTTTTGGAATAAACTGTGTGTGATTTTTATATCATCAACGTTTCGGATCATACTCTACTGCTGATCATCCTGATGATGGATCATGGAGTATGATCCGAAACGTTGATGATATAAAAATCACACACAGTTTATTCCAAAAATCTTGCATACTAGTCACTTCATGAAAAAATAGTGTTATAAGTAGCATATTGTTTTATTTTTTATAATTTTGAATAACATATTTTCTCTTAATTTTTGTCTCCCATGTTACCAATATAAATCATTTAACTTAGCTTGTCTATTTTTATATTTTCCATTCTATTAAATTCAAATATATAAAATAATCTAATAACAAATTCAAATAAATAATATATTTTTAATATATTATATTATTAATTTAACAACATTTTATAATATATACACTATATAATACATATGTAACATATATAATATCTAATATATAATTTTAACATCATTATAATATTATAGTATATATACAATATATATGTAACATATATACCATCTAAAATATAATTTAATATATTACAACTAAAGTTATAACAACAAATACAATCCTTAATCATTTGTTCTTCTTACACAAGAGTCCCACCTCATCAATAATTTCATTTCTAAGTTCTTAAAACATAACTATTTAATAACTTTTTGGCAGGAACTTCGCTGTCCTGTAGCTCTTGTTTTATTTGTCGTCCGCCTAGTAATGCCTACTCCATTTAATGAATGTTTTATTTTGCAAGGGTTGATTTAGTGTTATCGTTGATCTATTTCTTGTAGCTATCAACGGTGCCCGCCATCCCGTGATCGGGAATTCAAGGATTGCAAAATCACAGGTGGGCGCCACGTGTCCTATCCGAGGAGCTCAAGTGTTGATTTAGTGTTGTCGTTGACCTATTTCCTGCAGATATCAACGGCGCCCGCCATCCCATGATCGGGAATTCAAGGATTGCAAAATCACGGGTGGGTGCCACATGTCCTATCCGGGGGATCAAATTTGAGCTATCGCTGACCAACTACCATTTGATCTTAGTCGTTCCCCGCCATCCCGTGATGGTGCTTGGGTTGATTGCGAAATCACGAGCGGGCTCCATGTGTCTCATCCAATGAAGCCTAAAGAGTAAAGGAAACACTAGCCAGCTTTCAATGTAGTAAGGGGCGGATTACTAAAGTGTTCTCGAGATGCACATGTTCTAAATCCATGGATATGTTATAATCTCGCTGGAAAAGCTGCTCGAAGGTTAACGACATGGCTGGCGACTGTGTTAAAGGAACGAGATCAACGGCGCCCGCTATCCCATGATCAACAATTACAAGGATTGCGATATCACGGGCAGGTGCCACGTGCCCCTCATAAAGGATGAAATATGCGTGACCATTGATGAGCTATCTCTTCAAGATTGATGGTTCCCGCCATCCCACGATTAGGAATTTTGGGATCGCGATGTCACGGGTCCCTGCCACATGTCTCATGCAATGAAGCTGAAGGAGTGAAGAAAGTGTTTGCCGATTTTAAGTGTATTACGGGGCAGATTACTAATATGCTTGTAAGATACACGTGTTTTATTTCAATGCAGATGTTATGATTTTAAGGGAAAAGCTGCTCGACAGTTAAAGGAAAGGACAACAACCATTTTTGAAGGAGCAGGCTTTATGGTAAAAAGATCGACGGTGCTTGCCATCCCACGATGATAAATCAAAGGATTGCGATATCACGGGAAACCGCCACGTGGCATTCCTTCGCAGCGTATGACATAGTGGGCCCCTTTATTGCCGTGTTGGTGATTATGTCAGCCTATTTTGAAGATGGCTGTCGATGATTTGATCAAACTGGAGGATCAACAGCTCAAATTTAAATATGTATAAAATTATGGTTGGAGCCATTCGTGTGGCCCGCGAGTGAGCTTTAATGGCAGATGAGACATCCACTGGCAGAATTTGATCGACATAAAATCAATTTACTCATCTCATTTGTATCACAAAGCATCCAAGTATTTCGTGAAAATAGTTTTGAGCCAAAGGTGAAATTGTGAGCAATGCACGAAATTGGAGTTTGTGCAAAAAAAGTCATGAGTTAATTTTCTCTGTTTCCCAGTCATTCTGCACCTAAATTTGGGAAAGCGGGGGGGTCTGCTATGCTTGTCACTAAGTTCATTAAAATCTTTTGTTAGGGCTATTGTTTAATCATAAATTGTGAGGAATTGCGGTATTTTTACTCTGTAATTTCCTATCTCTGCTTAGTCATAGCCACTTCAAGTGTAACATTGTAGAGAGGCCCTAGTTTGTCTAAAATGGTGCCAACCAAACAACACTATGGCCACATTGAGTATTTGAAAAGAAACTTGTACGATGATTTCCTAGATCAATTTCCATTATCAACAAATGATAGAAGGAAAGGTTTGGTGTTGATGCGAGGGAAAATCCTAGGGGAGGGGTTGGTGTGTAATAATTCCAACATTGCTGATGCTAGGGTTCCACTCACAAGCTTACAAATGTTCAGATTATGGTATGGACAGAGGAATTTGCCTCATCCTTTTTCAAATGGATGGAGGTACGACATGGGAAAGCTGGTTGTTCCAAATGTGTTCCTTGATGTGGACTTACTTAGAGCAGTGGCCAAAGATATGACCCTATCACACGGGTAATCAGAGATAATGATGGAGGGGTTCTATTGGAAATTAACAGAGATGTTATCCAACAGAATTTTGATTTGAGTGAGCCAAGTGATGACTTGGTTCCTATTAATCTTGAAGAAATGAAGGAGGAGTATGCAAAATTGAAATCTCTTGTTAGGGTTAAGCTGCTTCCACCTCATCCGTTAAGTGGGATTCACAATTTCCACATCAGCCCTAGTGACCAGGAACCCTTCAGATTGAATTGTTTTGGAAAGCCTTTCCTGGCTACTTTCTATTCACTATGTCAGATTTTGGGTTTCAGCCCTGGTGAAGTAATGCTGATTGCATACATGTTCATGGGGGTGCAAATACAACACCCTAACTTCTCTGTAACATATGACTTCACTTCTTTTTTGGTGGAGAGGATAGATGAAGAACTGTTGAAGCTGCAGAATGGTGATACTAGTACTCAATTCTTTTGGTATTCCATGTTGATACATATGTTCTTGTTTAGGAATGTTGATTTCTTTGCTGAGAATATGAACTTAAGACAATCAGTTAATGGAGAAAGATTGCTAGTACAGATATGGGCTGCAAATTTGTCCTATAATAAGGAAAGCACCAACTATGTGCAATTTTATAATTGTTTTGTTGCAAGATTGAGGGCTAGATTGATGGTAAATGTACCTAGGATCCCTCAAGAACTGCATGATTTCCTTCAGGCGAAGCAGAGGAAACCAGAATTGAGGGTTTTACATAACTGGGGTGACATTATCCCATATCCAGTCAACACTATCCTGAGAATATATGGATTTCAAGGAACCCCTCACATACTACCATACAATGTGCCACCAAGACTAGGGTTTGCAAAAGTTATGTGGCAGATGGGGTGTATTCATTAAGATAACCTAACTGGAAAGGGGAAGGGAAAATTATTCCCTGATTATACAGTAGTGTCTGACTTTACATTTTCAAAGGGAGGCTAGACACATTTTGACAAATTCTTTGTTGATTTCCATATGATATTTGGTCCAAGGCGACAACATGATCCTGAAGGTTTCTTTGCTCTTTTCAGACAAAGAATAAAAGGTGGCAAATTTTCACATGAGTTCAATTTCCCTGAGGACCTAATCAGGAATGAATTTGATTTAATTGAACAAGGAAAAGTGGATAGCTTATAGTAAGCTACTGGATATTGTGCATGAAATGGATCTGACGTATGATCCATTGATGGAATTCACTCCATACTAGAAGAGAATTGACTTTTTAATGAAGAATTTCAAGGAGATAATGGACACCTTGACAACCAGAAAGATAAATTTAAGGCTAAGTCCGGATATGCAAGGAAAAAGTGATATGCCAATCGAAACAAGGCCAGTATGTTTTAAAGGCTGCCCATCTATAGGAGGAAAAGGGATAATTAGCAAAGGATGAGGAAGAAGTAGATAGAAAAGGAAGAAAAATAATGAAGGCGCTTTCACAAACTGTGCCCAAAATTCAAAGAACCCGGGTCACAAAATCATTGAATTAAAATCTTCACCACAGCGCAGTCCCCCATCACCACCACCTTAGCCAAGCTCTAAGAGGCAAAGAACTGATCATGTACCTAAGGATCTCACAGATGAAATTATTGTTACTAATCAAGACATGCAGGTTGGTATGTCATCCCCTCCTAGGTCAGCTGAATTGGTTCTATCTGATTTGGATATGAAGGGTAAGAGTGTGCAGGATGCAAGAATGGAGGCTTGCAAGGAGTTCTTAGATGACAATGCATTTGTAAAGACTCATGCATTCTTGCAATTGGCATGGAGGATGAAATTTGAGGAATATCAAAATAAATGCAAGGAGAGAAGAGAACTAAGGCCTGACAGGTCAGATCAGGAGAATGATGAAGTGAAAGCTAAACTAATGGAAGAGTTCAAAAATATCACTCCTGAAGAAGGAAGACAACTAGTGAATTAGGCTGGTGTTTTGATTTTGCCTAAATGGGACATCACAGATGCAGTGGCTTTCAGTGTCATTATGAAGTCCAAGAATCCTTTTCAGGATTCTGAAGAAGAAGTTAAGGCAGTGTTACAAAACTCTACCTTCAGTGAAGAATATGAGACCTTGGAAATTTGGGCATTGGCTCCACAAGGAAGAAAGCCAGACATTGCTAATATTAATCCAAATTTAAAATGAGGATTAATAATAAAGAGGGCTTTAGAGACTACAACAACTGAAGCCACTAGTTTAACTGTGAATGTGGCCAAGTTGGCCCAAAAGACTGCTGAAAGGGAGGAGGCTGAAAGAAAGAGCCTAATGGAGAAGTATAATATTTTAGTTGAAAAATATAGTAAAATGTAACAGAGGAATGTTGAGCTGCAAACTGAAGTAGAAAGGTTCAAGTATAGACA
>VDFB02208798.1:44552-68044 GCA_007258455.2 Sequoia sempervirens | reverse complement strand
CAGAAAATGGCCATGGAGGGACAAAGTTCTAGAAATGGTCATGGAGGGAGAAAGTCCCGAAAAGCAACCACAGAGAGACGAAGTCTCGACAAACGGCCATGGAGGGACGGAGTCTCAGAATGAAATTTATGCAACTTCCAAAACTTAAAAAAACCTTGGAAGTTCAATTAGAAATCATAAAAAAATCCCAAATCCATAGGAAACTTGTCCCCAAAGTCCAAAAATGACAGAAAATGTGAAGCATGCGAGGAGGGGCCAAGTCAGCAAGAACAAGGAAAAAGGCAGAAAAAAGGAAGGGGGACTTCATTTCTCCCTAGATTTGAATGCTCCAGGTAAAATGAATGGTCAGGAGCAACGTTTATAGGCCAATTTCCAATAATGGTATGCATTGTTTCTTTATATGGCAGACCCAAGTTAGGTGAGATGATTTGAAAATAGCCATGGGATCGTTAGGGCCCAATAGCTGAGAAGACGTTGACGAATAGTCATTTTTAAAGTTATGAGAGAAATTGATGGTGAGAGAAGCTCCGGGACCCAACTGATGGAAGGCCATCATTGAACGACCGTTAGAATCAGAAAATGAGCAACAAAAACATAGAAGGGGAGATCCAGAGAGTTGGGCCCAGCGGGCCCCATGGACTCCAGTTTTGATATTTTAAGGCAAACAGTAGCTAGTGACCCGCCAAGACTAAAGACCTTAGAATTTGAGGGAGCAAAGAACATGGAAAAATTTTATATGACTCTTTTGAGGTTCATTGACCATTTTGAACACCAACACGGAGGCATGCAAAATGAGGCAAATCCAAAAGTGACCCGGCAAGGAGAAGGAAAGAGAGGGTCCCTATTCTGAATGGGGCATGTGTGCAAAACATGCACAGCAGTAAGATCATAGTACATTATTAATTAGCCTCATAAAAGTACTAGGTACATTAGATAACTTGAATGGAATAACCATCCACTCATATAAACCATATCTAGTTTTGAAGGTTATCTTCCACTCATTCCCTTCTCAGATTCAAATATGGTGATAACCACTTCATAGGTTGATCTTGCTAAAATATTTAGTCCCTACAAGAACATACACCATGTCCTCTATGTGAGGTATAATAAATTGATACTTGATGGTAATCTTATTAATTGCTCTATTATCTATGCACATCCTTCACATGTCATCCTTCTTTATGGTTAACAATGTAGGTACAACACATGGGCCCATGCTCTCTCTCACCACAACTTTTCTTGTAAGTTATGTCACTTTTTTATTAAGCTATTCATGTTTTGTTGGATTCATCCTATAAGTTTCTTGATTAGGTAGAGTTTCTCCTATAATTATGTCAATATGATGTTTAATATCTCTCTTTGGTGGTAGACCATTATGTAATTCTTAAGGCACAACATTATCAAACTATCCCAATACTTTTGTTGCTTCTTTTGGTATTGACATGTCTTCCTCTTCTCCTCTTTGCACTACTAATGCATAGTATCACACTGTTACCTTCATTTCTTTGACAAGTTCTCTTGTAGACAACATGGTCTCACCTTTCCCTTCATCCTTAAGGGGTAACATAATTAATTTAGAGCCATCCTTCAAAAAGGTATATGTGTTTTTCTCTCCATCATGTATAACTTTCCTATCATACTTCCATGGACTTCCTAGCAATACATGGCATACATCCATTGGAATGACATCACACCATATCTCATCCTTATAGATCTTCCCTATGATAAACTTAATTAAGCATCTTTTATCAACAATGACTTCATTTCCCTTTTTAAACTATGTAATTTGGTAGGGATGGGGATGTTTTTCACAATGTAAATTAATTTTTTCTACCATTTCCCTAGAAACCATATTCTCACAACTACCTCCATCAATGATAACTTGACATACCTTTCCACTCAAAGTGCATCTAGTTTGGAAGATACTGGTTCAAAGCCATGAACCATAAGATCTTTTAGCTTTTTCTTTCTCCTTCTCTAGAATCACCATTGCTCTTCTCATCATGAGACTTTCTCCTATATTTGGTGAAACCTTTAGTTATATCCCTTCTGCTTCATTCTTAGTTTTAGCTAGGTTCACCCTAGATTGCCCTCTATTTCTTTCTTGCATGTTATAATTTGAACATTCAAATTCTCCACATCTAAAACAAGTGAAAGGCCTTCTTTGGTTTTCCCATTCTCTACCACCCTCATAACCTCTACCTCTCTAAAATCCCTTCCTCTTTCTTGATTTTGAGGATCTTATTGAGTGTCTACTTATTTTTCCATTCCCCGGGATGAATCTCCCCTACCATAACTCAAACCACCTTGAAATGAGGATGGTGTACCCCTTCTTCCTCCTCTATTCCTCTGAAGATATTGTCTTCTTTATTTTTCTTCAACCTTTAGAGCCAACTAGTAGGCCTCTTCCATACTACTAACTCGATGCATTCTCGATTCATCTTGAATAGAAAATTTTAGGCCATTTACATATCTAGTAGCCATTTTTTCATCATTTTCTTAATGCTCTACATGAATAGACAACTTGTAAAACACATTTATACAATCTTACACATAACTTAAATTTTTCTTTAAATTTTTAAACCTACGAAAAGGGTTTGTGCATAGTCTATGGGAAAAAAAAAATATCAACATCTCCATTTTGTTCTAGGTCTTAATCTTATCCTTTCCTTTCATGGTTCATTCCTTATGGAAATGATCCCACTAGATTATTGCATGACCCTTTAACTTGGTGTATGCAAATTTCACCTTCTTTTCCTCTATCATGGACTTCCATTCAAAAAAAATCCATATATCGTTTGTAGTGTAGGAAATTGTATACCTTTATAGTTTCACACTTTTTTGGGTCCCTTAATTTATTAGACTTAATTAAGCTTCTAATTTGTCAAATTATGCATTCCAAAGCCTTATTTTACCATTTTTCAAGAGCAAAACAAACATTAAATAAATGTATTTTAATATTTAAATTACCATGGAATATGTGTGTCCTAGAAATATAGGCTAGGAACCATTCGCCCATGGGTGAATGGGTCCCCTTTATGTGTTAGGACCCAATTTAAAATAAGTTTTTGGTGGTCTTTTAATGATCCAAATTCAAATTGTAAGTTTCCGCTTTTGGAATCTAATTTTTAGGAAATTAGATAAAAACCTATAAATGCATAGTCTTTTATCATTTGAAATCATCTATCAAGAGGTGAATATTCAAGTGAAAATATTATTTTCAAGAGCATTCAAGAGAAGCATTATAAGTGATTTTTAGAAGCAATCAACATCCTAACATCATGTCAAATTTTATGTGTGTTCATGTTTTCTTGTGAAGGCTAACAAGCATTGTAGGTCTTCATATTTTCAAGCATACATGCATTCAAGAAAATCAAGCAAGCAAGATCCAACTCATTTAAAGAGATGTTTATGACTTCAGTCCTTCAAGGAATCCATTGAAGGGTGGTGAGTTGAAGCAAGTGTTCATTTATCATTTCCTTCCTTTCCATTATCAGTTTTATCATTAACATTTCCATTGTGAAAGTGGGAACACTATTCATGGGTTTTGATTGAGGCAAACCCCTATATGGCACAAAACAAACATTTCTCCTCTTTGTGTATGTGCGGGTTATAGGTTGAAGAGGGATTGAAGATATCTTGAAGAGAAATTTTGCATTGTTACATTTTTTGTCATCATTCTTGTGAAGACACAGAAACTAAGTTATCGAATTTATTTCCAACATTCTGACATGTTTGCAAGTGGAAAACAGAAGCTTAGATCTGACACCAGAGGACCCAAAAAGTTGATCAGGACCCTTGTACAAATAACCATTCACCCTTACGTGAATGAGTTCTTGCAAGAACATCAAAACTAATTTGTTTGAGCATGTTTGTTGTCCTTTGCACTTCCCAAATCCACTTGCAAACTATTGTTTTTGTTTTTCAATCGTTAGGGTCTTGCATTTTTATTATTAGGGCATATATGATCATTAAGTTAATCATTCTAAAATATTTCCAATCCATTCCAATCCCCCATAAGATGTATCTTTAGATCTAATTGGCTCAACATTAGGGCTGAATCCTAGGTTCTTTGTATCCTAGGATCCCTTTTTTTGTTTCATTTTAGTTAACCTGAACTATTAACATTATATACCTTCTGAAAATTCATCCTAGATCTAGGTTTTGCATTGAATTATTTTGCATTTTTCATTTAGGGTTTCATCATTGCATCATTAAAAGACATAAAAATTCAAAAGAATTGCATTCCATATTGCATCATAGGTTTCATTAGGGTTTTTTTCAATCATCTTTAGATCAGATTTATATTTAATTTATATTCATTTGGTGGTTAAAGTTTCAAATTTTTCATTGCATTTAAGTCTAAAAAGTGGAAAAAAATTGCATTGTTTTGTTTCAAGTTTGTATCAAATCATCATTTTCAAAATTTTGCATCTTAAAATAAGTCAATTATTGCATTTTAGATCTAAAATTTGTATTAAAAATTTGTCAAAAAATTTTTACCTTTGTTTCACACTTGCATTTTTGCATTACATTATCCTAAATTGAGAAAAAACTAGAAAATTAGTCATTGTTTAACCTATTTGCAACTAGAGAAAGAAACAACAAGCAACAACATAAAACTTCAAATTTTTAGTTTTCAAAACCCTATACAAGGTCCCATTCACCCTTTGGTGACCCTGTCCTTGTATAGTTGTCTTATATAGATTTTTCACAACCTTTTGTCTGTATATTATCAGTCTGTTTCTCTTTCCAATTGTCTGATTTGAAATTCTAGAAAAATGTTATTGCATGTGCAAGAGAGATGCCATTTTTCTTGATTTATTACAAATTTGGGAAAAAATGTTGCATTTTAGTGTTAAAAATCATCAGATCTATAGGAAAATTATTTTCATTTTCTAAAGAATTGCATATTTTGGATAGATTAGTTCTCAATTTTCCACAAATAGAGGAATGTTTCCTTTTCAAACATATGGTTTTCATAGAGTATCACATGGTTTGTATGATTGTAATTTCCCTAATTATGAGAATAATGTAAGGAAAAAAAATAAATCCTTTGAGAAGCATGTTATTTACCCTCCTAATATCTCTTCCATTTTTCACAATGTTATAGTGCAAGAGGATGCAATCATGGATAATCATGACAATAATATTTTTTCTTCTCCCGATACCTCTCCTATTTGTGACAATGTCATGGTTTAGAAGATACAATCCTTGAGCATCATGAGAATTTTGTTTTGGGCATAAATATGACAAGATGACTTGCTTAGATGAACATGCTAAGGTCACCTTAGATTCCCCCTCGATAGAAGATTATCAACAAGAAGTCAAATCCGTTGAGGTTATGAATGCACAACTGGCCAATAGGTCTCCCTTGATTATTAGACCTCCAAAAAAATCCTTTTGGACCTCCCAAGAGTCTTATTATTATTGTATCACCTAATTCTTCACCTAATCCAATCCTCATGATAGGTGTAGAGAATGGGGATTCATCACCCCCAAGATTCCAAGTCACAGGAGAGCCCAAGGGAACAAATTTCCCTAGACTGGTGTAGGAGCACCAAGTCATTTTAGGCAAACAGGGTCAAGTGATAGGTTCTTAGGTTTTTTGGTTCATTTCAATGTAATAAGGCCATTATAAGGTCATTCATATGTTTTTTGGTTATTTGAGTCATTTTGGGCGACAAATGTAAAAGTTGCAAATCATGTCCAAAAAGTTATCAATTTTGACAAAAGTTGTCAAGGAGGGTAAAATGGTATTTTTTTGTTTGGAGTCATATTCTTAGGTTGAATAAGGTCTAATTATACCACTTCTAATGTTTTAGGTGGTTAGGAGATTCAAGTTGCAAAATATTGCAAAAGTGCAAAAATGATGCAAAAAGTTGTTAAGCAAAAGTTGCAAAACTACAAGTTTGAGGGGAATCAATGATCACCTTATTCAAAAGTTAGTTGTAACTCATGATGGAGGTTGGAAATAATTTTAAAATGCTTGTAAACTTTGTGTTGGGGGTTGGAGAAGTTGATCTTTGAGAAAAGGCAATAAAGTTCATTGTTTTTCCTTGCAAATTCTATATTTTTCAAGAAATTTTGAAGTTTCCTTGAACTGTACGGTTCCGTACAGAGTGATCTTGCTCTCTTATGGATTGAATCCAGTGGGAAGTAGGATTAAATCCATTTAGGATTTTTTTTGGATTTTTTCATTAGATTTTGTGCATTCAAAGGAAAATTACTGAGAACTGACCTGTATACCCTATTTAAGGGTTTTGATTGTGTTAAAATGACATTTTAAGCCTTTCCACCCACTTTTTTCTTATGTAACTTAGTGGAAAGGTGTAATTAGGGGTAGAGAACATGTTTTCAAGGTTTCATGAGCAAGGGAGGCAAATAGGGGGTTTTAGATGATGCCTTGGGTCTGAAAATGGAGGATTTTGAGAGAATTTGTGAGGTTTGAATGGTGAAATGTGTGTAATTTGTGGGTGAAAATTTATTTTTATCATCTTTTGAGTTTTTTCAGACCTTTTTAAGGTTTATTGAGGCTTTGGTTGGTTGTGGGAAAATATGGAAAGTGGTTTTTCAATAAACCCTTATGAAATTTGGGAAAAGAGAGGGTTTTGGGGTTAGTGGTGTTAGAGGGCTTGTCACACCCTAAAAGTGGTGGATTTTGTGGTTTGGTAGACTGTTTAATGCTTCCCAATGGTTATTTACACTTGGAGAGAATAATAAAGAGGGTTTACTTTGGAAAATAGGCCTATTTGGCCATGTTGGACATCATGGTTGCATAAAATAGAAGGGGTTGGTTTGAAGTAAGTCAATGTGGAGTTGATACATGTTATTTAAGGGGTTAAAGGGTCCTTGAAAACACTAAGGGTTTGTTGGTTTGTTGAGTAGATCGAGAGTTGGGGTCTAGAAACCCTAGTTGCACACCTACTAGGAAATTGTCAAGGAAGAGTGAAGAACCTGAATGGTGGGGTTTTGTGACTTGGAAATGTGGTGAGTTGAGGTTGGTTTGTGATTATGTGATTGAAGGCCTTCCCTAATTGACATAAATTGGTATCAAAGTGAAGGAACTAGATCTCTTGAGGGAGAAGGTTGAAAGTTTGAGTAAGGAAAAGAAGGGAATTAGAGGAGTCAAAATGCCTCCTAAAGGAAGCACAGTTGTTAGGAAGATTGATAAGCGGGCTAGAGAATTAGAAGCCTTGAAGAAGGAGATTGCTGCATTAAAGACTAATGTTGGGGTCACCACAGATGAAAGTTATTCTGAGGAGGAAGAAACTTCTAGTGAAGAGGAAGAGTTGGATCCAGAGGATGTGAGGATGTTAAAGCTTTTGAAGGCTGTGAAAGGTGATGGACAGATCAAAATGGATTTTCTTATGTATGGAGGTAAACTAGATGGTGAAGAGCTCTTGGATTGGATAGGAGCCATGGAGAATTACTTTGAAAGTGAAGAAGTAGATGAAGATCACAAGGTGAAGAAGACTAAGACCAAGTTGAAAGGACATGCTTTGTTGTGGTGGAACTTTGTGCAAGAAGGAAAAAAAAAGGGGAAGACTAATATTACTTCTTGGGAGAAAATGAAGATAAAAATCAAAGGTAAGTTTCTTCCTAATGATTACAATGTTTAATTGCTTAAAAAGATTCAAAACCTTAGGAAAAAGGACTTCTATTTGCAAGTTCATACACTGAGGAGTTCTATAGGTTAATTATAAGGACAAAACATGAGGAAGATGAGGAAGAAAGAGTAGCAAGATATCTTAATGGTCTAAGGTATAATATTTAGGATGAAATAAGTTTGATCACACCAAAAACAGTTGAAGAATGTTTTCAAATGGCTATAACGGCGGAAGAGAAAGTAAAAAGGAGACAAGAAAAGGCAACAAGAGGAAGAGGTAGTACTTCTAGAGGAAAAGGAACTTTTTCTACTCCAAAATATTCCAATCAAGACCAAGGAGATGTTGGTAAAGGTAAAGAGCAAGAGGCTGAATCTAGAGGTGGATGGAGAGGTGGAAGAACAAGTTTTAGGGGCATATATACAAATCAAGGAAGAGGTTCTAATATGTTTTCAGGAAGGTGTTATAACTATGGTGAGTTTGGTCATCCCTCCTTCAAGTGTCCTAAAAATTTTGGTGCTACTTCAAGTGGGGGTGAAAGAAGAGGTGAAAAGAGAGTCCAAATTGTGCAAGAAGATGAAGATGAAAGTGTTAATTCTCCAAGTCATGTTGTTGAACCAGAAGTTGGTGAAGCTTTGATGCTAAGAAGACAACTCTTGAAGGCCTCCAAGGAGAAGGAACCAATGCAAAGAATAAATCTTTTCAAGACCACATGCAAGAGCAAAGGTAAGGTATGCAAGGTAGTAATAGATTTTGGTTCCACTAATAATATAGTATCAAAGGAAATGGTAGATAAGTTGCATTTGTTGAAATTTTCTCATGAAACACCCTATAAGGTGTCATGGTTAAATGATGATCAGTCACTTCTAGTTAATGAACAGGCTTTAGTTGAGTTTCAAATTAGAGGGTACATAGATAGGGTACTTTGTGATGTTCTATCAATGCAATGTTTCCATTTGTTGCTTGGGAGACCATGGTAATTTGAAAAACATGCCATGTATGATGGAAGGGCTGATACATATCAGATTGAACATGATGGGAACACATTTACCTTGATTCCATTGCACAAGGAAGTCAAGGAGCAGACAAGGGAAGAAAAAGTAATTATGATGGGTAATAAAGATTTTGTGCAAGTTGAGGGTGAAAGGGAGATGAAGGTTATAGTCACCCCAAGGATGGAAGAAGCCATGACAATGAGCTTGCAGAATGATGTCATTTTGAAGAGAAAGGATGGTGAGTTGCTAATGAAATATGATCATGGAAAAGTCAAGGGTGAATTGGTGTTGAAGGCTCAAGATGGGTTTATGAAGCATGATAGAATTGTGGTTGGGATAATGCCTTGTCCACTTGTTAGGAGAAAGGTTGGTGGGAAGTTGTATTTTTCCTATACATAGGTTAGTAACTCTGATAAAACAAAGATATTTGGGTCAGAGAACCTGAGAAGAGATGTAAAGACAAAGGGTGAAGTGAAAAAATGTGTTTGGCCAAAGCACATGAATGAATTCAAGCATGAAAGGGTAATGAAGGAGAAAGTTCAAGGAACAAGAGGTAAGTGTTTGTTTGTAGGTGCTCAAGCAAGGATGACATCATTTTTAAATGAGGATAATGGTAGAAGGCATGAGGCAAGATTGTTTGTCAGGGAGAGGTAATGGAAAGGTAGCATCAAGTGAAACAATGAAAAGAATAAAGCAATAATAGGCTATCTGAACCAATGGAGGATATTTCTAGACCAAGGAACATTTGGAGGACAAAGTGATGTTGTGGAAGAGCAAGTTTCAAGGTAGTATAGTCCTCATGGGACATGAGATTTTCATTTAGGTGGGTTGTATGCTACAAGAGCACCAAGTCATTTTAGGTAAATGGGGTCAAGTGATAGGTTCTTAGGTGTTTTGGGTCATTTCAATGTAATAAGGCCATTCACAGGGTTTTGTGGTTATTTGAGTCATTTTGGGCAACAAATGTAAAAGTTGCAAATCATGTCCAAAAAGTTGTCAATTTTGAAAAAAGTTGTCAAGGAGGGTAAAACAGTGTTTTCTTGTTTGGAGTAATTTTCTTAGGTTGAATAAGGTCTAATTAGACCACTTATAATTTTTTAGGTGGTTAGGGGAGTCAAGTTGCAAAATATTGCAAAAGTGCAAAAATGATGCAAAAAGTTGTTAAGCAAAAGTTGCAAAACTATAGTTTTGAGGGGAATCAATGGTCACCTTATTCAAAATTTATTTGTAACTCATGATGGAGGTTGGAAATTTTTTAAAAAGTCTTGTAAAATTTGTGTTGGGGGTTGGAGAAGTTGATCTTTGAGAAAGGGCAATAAAGCTCATTATTTTTCCTTGCAAATTTTATATTTTTCCAAAAAAATTGAAGTTTCCTTGAATTGTACGGTTTGGTATAGAGTGATATTTCTCTCTTATGGATTGAATCTGGTGGGAAGAAGGCTTAAATTCCTTTAGGATTTGGTTTGGATTGTTTTCATTATATTTTGTGCATTATAGAGGCAAATCACAAAGAATTGGCCTATATACCATGATTAAGGGTTTTGATTGTGTTAAAATGACATTTTAAGCCTTTCCACCCACTTTTTTCTTATGTAACTTAGTGGAAAGGCATAATTAGTGGTAGAGAACATGTGTGCAAGGTTTCATGAGCGAGGAGGTGAATAGAGGGTTTTAGATGATGCCCTAGGTCTAAAAATGGAGGATTTTGAGTGAATTTGTGAGGTTTGAATGGTGAAATGTGTGTAATTTGTGGGGGAAGAAATATTTTATCATCTTTTGAGTTTGTGCAAACCTTTTTAAGATTTATTGAGGCTTTGGTTGGTTGTGGGAAAATTTGGACAGTGGTTTTTGTATAAACCCTTATGAAATTTGGGAAAAGAGAGGGTTTTGGGGTTAGTGGTGTTAGAGGGCTTTTCATGCCCTAAAAGTGGTGGATTTTGTGGTTTGGAAGATTGTTTAATTCTTCCCAATGTTTATTTTCACTTGGAGAGAAGAATAAAGAGGAGTTTCTTTGGAAAATATTCCTATTTGGCCATGTTGGACAGCGTGGTTGCATGAAATAGAAGGGATTGGTTTGAAGTAAGTCAATGCAAAGTTGATACATGTTGTTTAAGGGGTTAAAGGGTCCTTGAAAAAACCAAGGGTTTGTTGGTTTCTTGAGTAGATTGAGAGTTGGGGTCTGGAAATCCTAGTTGCACACCTACTAGGAAATTGTCAAGAGTGAAGAACCTGAATGGTGGGGTTTTGTGACTTGGAAATGTGGTGAGTTGAGGTTGGTTTGTGATTGTGTGACTGAAGGCCTTCCTTGATTGACATCATAAACTACCTCAGGTTGTTTAATGGGTGTTTTGGAAATCAGGTGAGTTGGCCTCAAAGATTTGGACTATTGACCAGATAGCTCATTATCTAAGGATGGCAATGCAAGAATCAAACTCTAGCATGATGCATTGGATTCTTAGGGATGCATTGGCATTCAATATAGATAGAATTTTGGTAAACAAATAGAAAAAACTATGGCCTTACTAATGAATCGACTGGCACAATTTTATAGTTTGATAGAGAAAATACAAGAAACAAAAAGTACAACACGAAGAATAATGGAAACTAATCTAATACAAAAATGAAAAAGAAAGGTATGGAAAAGGTACCACTCCGCCCATGCTTTGATTCTTCAACTCCAACTTCAAACAGATGAACCAGTACCTGCACACATGAAAATAGGAAAAAAATTGGGTTATGTTTCAAGGTCTACCTCAGTCAAACCCCCACTTTGGTGTTCCCACCTCCACGAACAACTAGATATGCAATGAGATAGAAAAATTGATAAAGAAGAGAAGTAGAAAGTACACCAAATAAAGTGCAAAGACACACTAAATGCTACTCAACAAGACACAATGATGCAAATGAAATAGCAAGAGGAATATCATCTCCTCTTTTTGCTAGCACTCAAGTCTGAGAGAAGATAACACCACGCTAAGAGAACAAAGTTTCGTCAACCTACAAGAATGGTGGAGTTGTAATAATAAAGTTGTGGAAGACAAATAGAGAGAAAGAACTAACTTTAGAGAGTGAGAGAATGAAAGAAGTTGCAAGAATGAAGGAGAGAATGAGATAATTACATCCAAGAGTGAAGAAGTGAAAGAGTGTGAGTTTGAATGCTTGAATATGGAAATAAGAGGTTGATTTACATCAATCAAGGAAGGGCAAAAGACATTAGTTTCGCAGCCAACCAAAAAATGTAATTCCTCTAAAAATTCCAAGGGCAGGAATCCTATTAGGAAGTTAGCGCAGTGCACGGACATCCTCATGGTGCACACGTGTCCCCGAAAACAATTCCTCCATTGATGCAAAAAGATAAGGCTACACAGAAGGAATAAGTTGATGGTGGTGGTTTTGCATCATTTGAATTATATTTCTAATTAAATAGAAAATTTTCCTAGGGTGCCAATTCATGCCATTACATTTTTCCCCCACTTTAGCGAGCATACATGTCAGTGAAAATACGAGCTAAAGTAGAAAGAGATTGAAGAGAATATACCAATAGAATCAAGGAAGTAGATCTTCGATCCAACACACCTATACATGAAGAGAGAGAGAAGGCTCCACAGGTTCTCAGTCTTGTAAATCTATAAAAGAGAGGGGGCTCCAAAATTTCTCATTCCTAAGAAACTATGAAAGAGAGGAGGCTCCATAGGATCTTATTCCTGCAAAGTAAGTTGTGGTCTCACCACAAACATGTTAGGATACAGACAAAATATGTTAGGTGAAAAATCATAAGACACACAAGCCAACATGATAAGACACAACCTGATTAGATACACTACTCTAGTAAGCCTGTGACTGCTACAAACACCATTGTAGGACAATCACAAAAAAGATGGGTCTAGTCAGGCTACCCAAAGCTAGACATGAGGATATACGATGTCTGACACCAAGACACAACGACATATAATATCAAATAAAAGACACACAATTCTTATAAAACACTAGAGAATTCAATTGAAGGAGAATTTTTCAAAGGGGGTTCCTTTGGTAGGAAACCCTTCAAGACACTAAGGGGTCCATTCAAAGGAATGATCTGATTGTAAAACACCACATTTTATGTAAGTTATTCTATCATCAAGGAATCCTTTTGAAATATCCTTTCATCAAGGAATCCATGGGAAAGAATGCTCCCTTTCAAAGGAAAGTTTTCTTTTTTTTTCATTTTAGAAAAAGTGCTCCTTTTTCAAAGGAAAGTTTTCAAATCCTTTCACCTATGAGGTCCTTTCAAAATAAAATTTCATTCAGAAGTCTTGAGAGAATACAACATTTTGGGAAATGATGGGTTTCAATAAGGGACTCTTTCATCAAGGAATTCATTGTAAAGAAAACATTAACACCAAGGAATCATTTTGAAAGAATTCAGCAAATCAAAAATTAGAACATCATGGTAGCCCCCCTTAGGATGTTTTCTACTATGCAAAGGAGCACATGACATCCTAAGGATAGAAAGGAGAGGTAGAGATGTTGTGGCACACAACACATGATGAGATGTATTTTATGGTATTTTGTCACACACACATGAGGGACAACACATAAGAACCACAATGTTCGAGAAGTAGATAGAGATAAAGAAATCAAGAGAGACAAGGGGATCTAAGAGTTTGGGGTTAGATCTATTCATAAATACAAATAGATATAATATGCTATATGATGAATGGTCATCAATCCCCAAAGTACTCAAATCATGAAGAAGATCACATGAATACAAAAATAAAATAAAAATTGGGTCAACATGGAAGAAGGCCTAAATTCCCCCAACACATTGCATCATCCCCAATTGTTAAAAATAAAATTTACAACACATAGAAGAATGATGACTACATATAGAAGAAGTTAACAACAAACTTTCCATGCCTATATCCAAGCACCTACAAGGGTAGAAAGGGTCCTCCAAGTAGGATCAAAAACATAAAAAGACAAGCATGGGGAACACAAACACACAAACAAATATACACTACAAATAAAGAAGAGCTACCACCTACTCCTCATTGACCATCAGATCATCCTGCCCCCAATATAGATCATTATAGGGGGAGGGTAGATGGATTTGTAAGGGTGAGATAGCAAGGGAAGTACCCTCTAACTCACCTATGACAATAGACAAGGAAGAAGGCCCTTCAAGGTCTTCTTTGTCAAGCTCATGTGAGGCAAAAGTCATCAATCTTGCAAAGACTAAGGAAAAAGTTGGGATATCATCCATCAAATTAAACTTGAAATTCACTGGAGTGTCATGTGTCAATCAAGTGGGAGAATAAGGAGGTGCTCAAGATCCACTGCCAACCTCATCGAGAGGGGAAGTGACAAACTCAAGGGACACAGGGTCTGCCTCTGTTATGAGGATGGTGCAAGCCAAGATAGAACCCCCTTCCAAAGAAGGTGACCCCTTCTTTTGACCTCCACTTGAAGTGAGGTTAACCTCCAACTTGTGCTTCAATGAAGGATGCAGAATCCCCACAAAAGAAGTGGAAGGTGAGGAGGAAGAGGAAAAATTTGTAGCGAACGCCACCATGGTGTTTGGAATGTCTATGGGTTGAGAAAATGGAGGAATTTTTGAGAGGGAAATTAAAAGAGGAGGCTTAACAGAGGGAGAGATAAAAATTGCACCCTTTTGGGGTGAAGATTATCGGACCCTACTAGGGGAGCCAGAAGTGGAATTGAGGTGATTGGAACTGAAGCAAGCACATCAGAAGAAGACAAAATAGAAAAGAAGACACAAGAATAGGGGCCACTAGCTCCCACTTCATCCTCTATGAGGCTACATGTTCAACAACGAGAGCCTTTTTCCTATGCTTATGCTCATGTACAAGTCAGTTACATCGGCTATGGGAACTAGAAGACAAGTCCTAAGAAGGGTTCAGAGGCTACAACTCAACCACATGAGTATCCTTCACAACCATGGTTGGTGGAAGAGTAGGCTCTTGGGTAGGAGTAGGAGGAGGAAGTATAGGGACATGAGTAACTACAAGAAGAGAAATAGAAACCAATGCCTTAGTGGTGGGCCTCTTCTCATTCTCTACCTTAGGGGTAGGTAGAGAAGTAGTAGGAGGCCACGGAGGCTAAGACATAGGAGTAGCCCCATGAGGACCTTTCCCCTTTCCATAGACAATGGGCCTAGGAATCATGGGGAAAATAGGAAACTCGAAGACCTCTCGCTTTGCTTTTCTCCATGCGGGCACCATCACACTTCCCATGTGAGGCATGGGAGCAAGAGCAGAGGGTGCCATAAAAAGGAAAGAAGCAGAAGTGAGAGTAGAAAATACAAAAGGAGAAGTCCCTTGAGTGCAAGCAAGCTTCTCCTTCCCCTTTTGTCGGGTGGAAGAAGCAGCTTGCTACTGCGTGATCATAGAAGCCTTAACAAAGACTACATAGGGGGACACTGAATAAATAGCCTTTAGCATTGAGCCCTTGGTCTTATATTTAATATAAGCCTTATATAACAAATCTCCACTAGGGGGAGAGGTCTAACTGGAGTAGGTCAGAAGTGATCGAGTGTGAAACCCCCATGTGAAACCAATAGTTTATAACTGGTGTCATGCACTACATGCACAAAACCTTCATGAGGGAATTTCATACATTCATAAACCACAGAGATGACATTGTTCATGGAGGTAAGCTGGGGGATACCCAAACTAACTCAAAACAGGTCAGACTCTAGAATGATAATGAAAGAAGCATCAACAACCTTGGGTCCTACTAAGATTGAAAGAGAAATAGAGCCAAAGGGGCAATAGATAGCCCATCATGTGTATAGAGGGTGGTCTTCAACTCTTTGTACCACTCCCTATGCCAGTTTTTTATGAACAAATTCTTCTCTATTATCACATTGACCCAAATATTTAGATCAACTAAGATGCCAATTACGACATTTCCATTGATTTGGGTAGGGGTGTATAAAGGGGAGAGCTCTATATTAAGAGGCTCATCATGCAAGGTAAATGTTAAGTCAAGCGTAACACTCGCATTTTTGGGAGGGATACATGTGAATGAAACCATGTTCACATACTCAAATGGAACTAACTTTGATGATGTAGAAGATTGTACTAGCAGACAGTGACCTACCTAGATTTTGTTTTCAAATATCTAAGAGTCCTTCTACCTATGTATCTATGGGTCGTAGACTGGGTCACAAAGCTACACGCTTCATGACACACAAATATACAACACACCTAAGACACAAGAGAAAGATTCTCCAACACCAAGAAACAAAAAATAAGGATTTCACATCAGGCTCACCAAAAAATGTAGAGAAGGGGGATTCATCACCCCGAGGGCTCTAGCTCATGAGAGATCCCAAGGGAACAAACTACCCTAAAATACCTAGGGTTGTTTGATGAGTGTTTTGGAAATCAAGTGAGTTGGCCTCAAAGGTTTCAGATTGCTAACCAAACATCTCACTATCTGAGGATGGCAGCGTGGGAACTAGACTCCAGCGTGGTGCACTGGCATCTCAAGGATGTGGTGTGCTAGTGTCTCAAGGATGTGCTAGCATCTTGTATGAATAGAATTCTAGTAAATAGACAGAAAACACTAAAGGCCTACTAATGACCTGACTAGCACAGTTTTACAGTTTGATAGAAAAAATACAAGAAACAGAAAGTACAACAAGAAGAATACTTGAAACTACTCTAATACGAAAATGAAAAAGAAAGGTAAGGAAAAGGTACTACTCCACCCATGCTTCAATTCTTCAACTCCAACTTCAAATGGATGAACCGACACCTACACACACAAAAAAGAGAAAAATGTTGGGTTGTGTTTCAAAGTCTAACTCAATCAGACCCCTGCTTTGGTGTTCCCACCTCCATGGATAGCTAGATATGCAACAAGATAGAAAATTTGATAAAGAGGAGAAGTAGAAATTACACCAAATAGAGTGAAAAGACACAATAAATGCTACTCAATAAGACACAATGATGCAAACAAAATAGCAAGAGCAATATCTCCTCCTCTTCTTGCTAGCACTCAAGCCCGAGAGGAGAAGATGACACCACACTGAGAGAATAGAGCTTCGTCAACTTGCGAGAATGGTGGAGTTACAATAAGAAAGTTGTGTAATCCAAGTAGAGAGAAAGAACAAAATTGAGAGATAGAGAGAGTGAAAGAAGTTGCGAGAATAAAGGAGATAATAAGAGAATTGCATCCAAGAGTGAGGAAGTGAATGAATGTGAGTTTGAATGCTTGAAAATGGAGGTAAGAGGTCAATTTTCATTAGTCAATGAAGGGTAGAAGATGTTAGTTTTAAAACCAACTAGAAACATAACACTTTTTCAGATTCCAGGGGTAGGAATCCTATAAGGACATTAGCACAATGCGCGTATGTCCCCAATAGACATTTCTCCACTGAAAAAAAAGGACAAGGCCACACAGAAGGAATAAGTTGATGGTGATGGGTTTGCATCATTCAATTTATATTTTCTAAATTAAAGGTAAAGTAAACAAGGAATTTTCCTAGGGTGCAAATTCACGCCATTATAATACAACCTCCTAAACCTCATGGTCATATCCTAAATTTTTGAAAACAACTTACTAGTAATCATGTGTCAGAACAACCAATTTATCACACAATTTCTCACACATATAACACTAGGAATAATAAGAGACCAAAGAAAACTCCAACATACATTCCATTGCCTCAACCATATCTCCCACCCACACCCAACATTTCGTAGTGTGGTGGTAAAGAATATGATTTTGTTGAACAACTTCGCAACACTCTTGCTAAGATATCCTTGTGGGATTTTTTTCAAACATCACCAGCTTATCATGACATGATTCAAAATGCTTTGCAACAAGTTGTTGTCCCTCCTAGTGTGCAACTAGTTGATGTGGAAAATTTGATTGAGAACATGAATAAACCTAATTTGGACATTGTTTTTCATCAAAGTGAATTAACTCCCATTGGAAACCAAAAAAAACATGGTGCTTTGATGATAGTGTCTATTATTAAGTTTTTGTATTAGGCATACTCTTGTTGATAATATTTTGACGCTTAATGTTTGTAGTGAGCACCTTTTGGATAAAATTGGCGTAGATAAGACAAAAATTCAACCAGTTGAATGGTCTATTTGTGGTTTTGATAATGTAGGAAAAAAATCACTTGGTGTGATAATGTTACCTATCAAAGTTGGTAAGGTTACATTACAAACTCCTATCAATTTCATGCCCAATGATCTTTCCTATAATCTTCTCTTGGGTGGACCATGGATTGTGAAATGAATGCAGTGCCTTCAACATTACATCATCTATTGAAATACACTTACAAAAACAAGGTCTACACAATAAGAGTCGATCCTTAATCTAAGAATTATTTGCACACTAAAAGAAGAATGACAAATCCTCTTCCAACATTGACACCAACTACAAAAGTGGAACCTTTGTAAAAAGAAGAAAATGATGATTGTCTTTCATCTATGACAAATTTGTTGGAAGATGATTGGGAATTGTTAGATTTCACACCCAGATTTGATGGGGAACCCAAGATTATACAATTAAAGTCAAGAAAGGAGAAAGAAGAAACAATGGTATCAACACAATCTATCACTAATTCATCAACTCCTAGCAAGGAAGAGAACACAAATCACACATCCACATATGTTGAGAACAATTATGAAAATCCACCTTCTTCGAAAGAGATGAAAGCAACTTATGGAAGAGGTTATGAGATTTTGAAACAATTTGGCTATAATGGAAAAGGATGTGGTGTAAGAGAACAAGGTATTCATGTCCCCATAGAGCCAAAAACATAAGAAATAACAAGAGGTCTTGGTTATTTTCCTTCAAAAGAAATGAAAGCATCAAAGAAACCTTCACTTAATATTAGTGTCATCACACAAAACACTCCTAGGACAAATATAAATAACGGCCATGATATTGCTTCATCTTGAAACACATGTTTTAGTGACAATTGGGGTTCATTAGATTTTACACCCTCCTTTATGGGAGAGTACGAAATCTCACAAGCTAAAACTAAAAAGTATTGTATATGTATGACATCTTGTAGTAAGCAAGAACGATATTTTTCACAAAATAAAGGAATATCTTCTACTCTTGATCGAGAGAGTACCTTGTTGAGGCTTCTCCAATCTCGTGTGATATCTCTCCCTCCAAGAACAAGAAATAAATTATATAATAAAAGCTCATTTTGAGCATATCATCGAATCCATGGTCATTCTACCAATGAATATAAGGCCTTGAGTACTAAAATACATCTTAAGGATTGTGGTGCTCTTCCTTATGTTGATGCATCTACTTTCTCTAATTGATAATGATTTTCATCCTATCATGTTGCTCATCACTATGTGGCATTATTAGCTTTATGTGTTTTTCTCATTGCCATTCATGTTGGTACAATCTTAGGTGCAACCATATTTTTCATGATAGAAACATGATAGTCCTTGGTGTGGTTATCCTTGTTTTTTTGTTTGGTGGCAAGAATAACTAGTTTTGGGAGATGTGCATCCTTGTGAAGGATCCACTCTTCCCCTCTTTCTACTTAAAATACCAACATAGCACGTATGTTGACACTTTAAGTGGGGGGCATATATTACCCTTATCCATTTTGTCTTGTGATGTTTGACCTATTGATGTACCCCCTTTGATGGTGGAATTGTTTGTAATGCCCCCTGAGGCATGGTTATCAATCCGTCTGTTGAGACGTTAAACATTTTTATTTCATGGAACCTAGCGTAATACAACTTGCCAACCATGTTTTTTAATTTTTGGCTTCACTTTGTTCATGAGCTAAACCTATTGTAAGCATTGGCATAGCATTGATCATTTTTTATGAGTGCACACCTTATAGATCTAGTGTGTGTTTTTCATCCTTTGGGGCTTACCTAGTGAACAACAATCTTCACTAGCCCTTGTGAGCATATTTTATATATGGACATACAACATAGGCTTGCAATTCCATCCATTTTTTTTCCTTTTTTTTGCATTAGCTTTGGCATTGAATGTTTGTGTATCTTGTCTTGCTACACATATCTTACATGCATGTGTGTTCCTTTTTGCCTATGTTGGTTTTCCATGGGATCTTAGATCTTGGCGGCTTGAAAAAACTCATTGATCCTTAGTCATCCTATTGCTTCAACATTTGTATGAATGAACCCCTCTTGACATATATTTCTCTACTATTGTGTGAGTCTGAGTGTAAGTTCATACTCTCACTAAAGTGGGGGCTAAATGTATAGTGTAGGAAATTGTATACCTTTACAATTTTACACTATGTTATTGATCCTTTAATTTATTGACTTAATTAAGCTTCTAATTTGCCAAACTATGCATTCCAAAGCCTTATTTTTACCATTTTTTGAAAGGAGAACCAACATTAAATAAATGCATTTAATATTTAAATTACCATGAAATATGCGTGTCTTGGAAATATAGGCCAGGGAGGCGAATGGGTCCCTTTTATGTGCTAGGACCCAATTTAAAATATGTTTTTGGTGGTATTTTAATGATCCATATTCAAATTATAAGTGTTGGCTTTTGGAATCTATTTTTTGTCAAATTAGATAAACGCCTATAAATTCATTGTCTTTTTATCATTTGAAATAATCTATTAAGAGGTGAACATTCAAGAGAAAATATTATTGTCAAGAGCATTCAAGAGCAGCATTATCATTCATTTTTAATAGCAATCAAGATCCTAACATCATGTCAAAGTGTATGTGTGTTCGTGTTGTCTTGTGAAGGCTAACAAGCATTGCAGGTCTTCATATTTTCAAGCATTCAAGCAATTAAGAAAATCAAGAAAGCAAGATCAAATTCCTTTGAAGAGATGTGTATGACTTCAATCCTTCAAGGAATCCATTGAGGTTGGTGATTTGCAGCAAGTGTTCATTCATTATTTCCTTCCTTTCCATTATCAATTTTATCATTGACATTGCCATTGTAAAAGTGGGAACACTATTCACGGGGTTTGACTGAGGCAAACCCCTATATGACACAAAAAAAACAAATTTCCCTCTTTGTGTATGTTTAGGTTATAGGTTGAAAAAGGATTGAAGAAATCTTGAAGAGAAATTTTACGTTGTTGCATTTGTTGTCATCATTCTTGTCAAGACATGGAAACTAAGTTATAGAATTCACTTATTGCATTCTAACAAATTTGCAGGTGGAAAACAAAAGCTCAGATCTGGCACCAAAGGACCTAGAAAGTTTATTAGGACCCCTATACAAAGACCTATTTCCCTTGGACGAATGATTCATTGTAGGCACATCAAAACCAAAAAAAATTAGCAAGTTTATTGTCCTCTACACTTCCCAAATCCAGTTGTAAACTATTTTTTTCGTCTATCAATTGTCGGGATCTTGCATTTTTAATATTAGGTCATATATGATAATTAAGTTAATCATTCTAAAATATTTCCAATCCATTACAATCTCCCATCAAATGTAGATTCAGGTTTGATTGGCTCACCATTAGGGTTGAAAGTCAATATTTTCACCTTGTGATCTACATCTCAATGAAATGTTGAAAAAGGTCGCCCTTGAATCCTAGGTTCTTTGCATTAAGGGCCTACGATCCCTTTTTATTCATTTCATCATTTAGCTAATCTATCAACTCCTCTTGTTTAAGACTATCTGCATAATCTAAAATTTTAATCTTGATCCCCTCATTTTTTCCTTCTAAGGCCTTGAGCATCCTCTCTTCAAAACTTATGCACTCTAATTGTTCTTCTTCAAGTTCTACATCCTGATTTGCACCTCCTTGGCCTATCTCTTCATTGAATCCATCTCCTCTTACCATTCTATGATTTTCTATTAGGTTTGTAAGTTTTGTTACTTGAATTTGCAAGTTCTACATATCTCTATGCATCTAGGTAGGATCTCGTCTTCCTTTTTCTCTCCCAACCATCTTCTTGCTTTGATACCGGATGATGTAACCAAAGAGACACTTAATAGAATTGAGCCATTATTGATTAAAGAGATCCAGAAAATTGAAAATTGCTTTCAAATTAAACTCTTCTATTATCCAAATTTCTACAATGAAAAAGAATTCCCTTATATCTAAAATTGAAAAAAAACCCAAAAATTACCATTTTTGGCAATTTTTTGACAATTGTCATAATTTAACATTTTTGGTATTTTCGCATACATATCCTTTTGAGCTCAATTTTTTCCTAAAAATTTCCTAACACTATGGTGACACAAATTTTCAACTTACAATTCAAATTGGAAATGTGAGTTCCAAGTTATTAAAGAAAACAACTTTCTAAAAACTTGGAAAAAAAAAACAATAAAAGATGATTTTGACGACACAAATGAAAGATTTTGGCCCTGAAAAAGTGTCAAAACAGCATCCATCAAAGCTATGCCCTATCGGAAATCCAAAAAACTCCTCATAACACATCTTCCTATAAAATTTGAGCTCAAACAGACTTCTAAGTCAAAAGTTATGACCTTCGAAAGTCCTTGCATCAGTATTGAATAACACAAGCTAGATTTTATAATTTTTGTATAACCATATTATTTCTCCTACACTCATAAGCATAAAATAGGACTTAAAATCTATTAAAAAATGGGCCACAACCTTTTGCCTCCAAAATAACATATTTAATTTTTATCATATTAATATTTGATACAAATCTTGCTCCAACCTTAAGAAGTCTATATTAATAATTGTAAGTAAGATATACTATGAATAAGGTTTGATAGTTGTAAATGGGAGGGT
This sequence comes from Sequoia sempervirens, assembly GCA_007258455.2. Taxonomy (NCBI): domain Eukaryota; kingdom Viridiplantae; phylum Streptophyta; class Pinopsida; order Cupressales; family Cupressaceae; genus Sequoia; species Sequoia sempervirens. Next base: position 45,722 of record VDFB02208798.1, on the reverse strand, counting down.
TGAATATGGCTACAACCTTGACAAGGGTCACAACCATCTCTCACACCCAACAATTCTTTCATTTAGCACCATTTTATATGATTCTATGAGCGTATAAATTGCTATCCAAAAAATAGTATTTGGTCAAAGTATTTGTGTTCCTATTCTGACATTTGATAACATGATATTTTGTATTGTTATTTATACCATGATATTATAACCAAAACATTTTACTTATTATTATTATCAATCATAAAATATAATTTCATTTAAATTGAATGCATGTACTTATAATAATGTGCTTGAATATTTGCAATAACAAGTTTGTTAAATATAATCCACCATCCTTATGTGTTGTTTGCACATACTAAATGATTGTCATACACTATTCAAATTTATATTGCATTATTTTTCAAATAATTGATCTATTATTTTAGGATCTATTATTTTAGGTTCACATAACTTTCTATTCAATTCTCACATTATTACAACCACTCTGAATTGATGGAAAGAAAAATAAATAAGCAAACTGCTAGTTCAATTAATACTAGAATTTACACCATACTTGATTTCAATTTAAAATCAAACTAAAACATTAACAAATTTACTAAATTTTAATTTTAGATTCAATTCTAAGTTTCAAATTTAAAAGCTAGATTGAACTATAATGAAAACCTTACTTGTAAATACTCTAATTTTGTTTGTAAGTTCTCAATCTTGTCCCCTCATGACCTATCTCATACTTCACACCTTATTTACAGCCATGAGAGGTTGTCTTTGTCTTGTTTTATTTTATTTTTAAATCTTATTCTATTATATTTTTCTTTTATTTTATTTCAAAAATAATTATCAAGATTAAATAAAATTAATAAATCTCCATAAGAATAGAAAGACAAATGTACAATTTTAAATCTTTTAAAATAAGAATTCATAAAAGATTATAAGTTAAATTATTATTTATTTATTTTATGTTAAAATAATTCATAGAGAAAGCATTTTTATTTTAAACTATTCTTTTAAATTTTCTTTTATTTCTACTTTTTCTATTTTATTTTTAATTTAGATAAATATATTTGTTAGATTTTATTTTTATTTCAAATAATCAATTAATTCACTTATAAATTAATAATTATTTTGAATATTATAAGATTTTAATATTTCAAAAGAAAGGAGTCATGACACATGACCTAT